>CM077079.1:97987997-98182819 GCA_039513925.1 Platanthera zijinensis
GAGTGATTGGCTCATGAATTGGAGGCATTGGAGATCTCTTGTATGGATTAGCAGACTAGTGTCGAAGCACAATTGAACTGGACAAAGGTGTAGTTTGACCTTGAGGATAGGATTTAGCAGGCTCTGGTTTTGGATAGCAACATGAAGCAGATCATGGATGAGGCTGTGGATGTGTCAAATTCAAAATTTGGTGTTGTTGATGGACTGTTATGGAAGGACAATCATCTGTGCATCCCAAATGTGGGTAAGCTACGAGAGAATTGTTGTACGATGATCATCATACCAAGTACTCGATTCACCCAGGGAGCACGAAGATCTATTGTGATATGAAAATAGTTGTTCTCGTGTCCAGGACTTAAGAAGGACGTTGCACTTTATGTGTGGAAGTGTCAAATGTGCTACTTGGTGAAGGTGGAGTGCCAGAAGCCCATAGGTTTCTTGAAGCCCTTGTCTATCACAGAGTAGAAGTTCGACGATATTTCTATGGATTTTGTACATGGTTTGCCAAGATCGCAGAAGGGAAACGATGCCATCTGGGTGATCGTAGATCGATTGACTAAAGTGTCGTACTTCTTTCTGAATAGTATGGATGATTCCGGGATAAACTGCCAAAACTCTATGTGGATAACATTCTTTGACTACACGGTGAGCCCCACATTATCGTGAGTGATCAAGATGGACGGTTCACATCCAATGACTGTAGGTTGGTGCAACAAATTTTAGGAACCAAGCTGAGTTTCAGCACGGCCTTTAATCCGAAGACGGATGGTCAGACTAAGAGAGTCAACAGGATGATGGAGGACATGCTTCGTATGTGCGTCTTGGATTTCGGGAAGCAGTGGGAAGATCACCTATACTTGGTGGAGTTTTCTTATAACAATAGCTACCAAACAAGTATTCAAATGGCGCCCTTCGAGGCCCTATATGGTAGAAAATGTCGCACGCCATTATCGTGGTTGGAAACGGGCGAGTCGAAGCTGTACAAATGACAAGAGGTGTAAGACGCCACTTCGATGGTATACAATAACGACTGCTGATCGCTCAGGACAGGCAGGCTAAATACTATAATGCCAAGCATCAGAACATTGAGTTCGCTGTTGGGAACTGGGTGTATTTGAAGATTAAGCCGTTCAAGGGTGTTTCATGGGTACGACACTTGAAGAAGCTAAGCCCGAGGTACCTTGGAACGTTTGAGGTTCTGGAGCGTATTAGTGAAGCAGCTTATCTACTGAAGCTATCAGTGGAATTGAGTGGTCTACACGATGTATTCCATATATCGGTGTTGCGGAAGGCGGTGTAAGAGCCGTCAAAAGTTATTGCGGCCGATCATGTACCCGTCGATAATGGGTTGACGAAGAGGATCAAACCTATTCGCATTGAGAACTTTGAAGTCAAGCGACTTCGTAATAAGGACATCAGGATAGACAAAGTTTGATGGGACAACTGCGGTCGAGAGGAGCTTTTGTAGGATCGAGAGCAGACCATGCTCGAGGAGAATCCCGAGCTCTTCTTCTCAGGTACCGTTTTGTTTTGTGTATATTTTACTTTCTATAATTTCGGGGTGAAATTCTTTTAAGAGGGACAGAATTATAATGCCCTAAAACTCAAAAGAGGGATGGACAGCGTTTGAAGCCAAGTTTGGGGTCTGTTAAGGGCCACATTTCTTGGGAGACGGGCGTGTCCAGGGCCGTGTCCTGCTCGGGCTGTTAGCCAGTCTGTGTTGAGAGAGTTATACGGCCTAGGACACGGCCATGTACCAGGGCATTTCTGGCACACGGCCTGTGGCACGGGCGTGTCACATGGCTGTGTGCTCTTCAGGATGTTTTGATCCTATTTCGAGTAATGAACACGCCTCGCAACACGAGCATGTATCGATTGACACGGGTGTGTCAACGTTTAACACGGGCGTGTCTAAGCCCGTATCCTGTCGGGATGCGATGGTTTCAGCGTCAATTGGGGCACACGGCCCATGATACGGGCGTGTCAATGGTTGGCACGGGCGTGTCCCAAGCCGTGTCATAGGCAATGTCCTATTCTGTATTTCTTGGTTTACGGCGAGTGTGGAACACGGTCTTGGAAACGGGCGTGTCACAAGCCGTGTTCGGCCCAGGAAATTGATTTTAAGTGTCAATTGTTTCCATTCGTTTCCTTCTTTTGGGATCCAAGGGCCCAGGCTGGTCCTTGCTGAGTTAAGGCCGAGAATAGGGTTTGAAACCCTCATTCCACTTTGAGTTTTCTCTTTCTAAAAGCTTTATAGAGAGGGGAGTGCAAGGAAGAAGGAGAAGGAGAGATCTGGCCGCCGGAGGAGCTTCGGTACCCCGATTCTCTATCCGAGTCCAGTTTTACGGAGGGTGAGACCGTTTTGGTGCCTTTCATCCGTCTAGATCTCCATGGCACCAAAGAGAACAATAAGGGTAACGATTCTCTTCTTGGACATGTGAAGTCCTGTTCCTTTTTTCATGGGAAACTCCCTCCCACGAGTGAGCGGTGAGTGCGAGGTATTCCTTCGAGTAGACTTGAATAATCCCCGTTGTTTTGCATGTAGAGTCTGGAATCGAAGAACAGACATAGGCATGGTGTGTGTAGCCTACCCGGACAAGTTGGTCTAGATCGGTGATGTTTCATTATGCATGAAAAGCCCGAGGCAACACCGTGCCAATGGTTGTTTTTCGATTTTCTACGCGGTAGATTACAGCAGGGAGCCTTAGGGACTAACTCCAAGGTGCACCCAGAAAATTGGGAAGAAGCATGATTCTGCCATCTTTGTGGCCTGGGAGTCAACTTGCACATAACTGGGTTATGTAAATTTTTTTTGATCGATTTGAGACTCGGGGAAGTTGACCCACCCTTATGGCTTAAATTGACGTGGCGGTGTGAGCAACGGGTTAGGCGGAACCTTACATGCTCTAAGTGGTTCAGTTAAACCGACCTAAGGTACGTGGTACTTACCGTTGGAATAAATGGAGTGTCTTAGGCTTAGGCCCTAAAGACTATAATGCTCACGAGGTTTGACGTCCTGTCGACGGTGGTGAGACAACGGATTTTACCGGGTTCACCGAGAATGTGCCCTAAGAGCATGATTTGTGTGGCCATCCGTGCCTACACCTGTGGTGGATTGTGCTAATGATGTACTTACACTTTAATCATTGGATTATACTAATGCAATGCAGGGAAGGAGCACCACCGTCCGGATCTAGGGGAGGGGTTGTTATAATTTGGTTAGCTTTAGCTGACCGTTGCTTTTGTTTGCCACCATTGCGGTTGATTGTTGCTTGCAGGTGCTGCGGAGCCTAGAGGCAAATAGTGGGCTGAAGCCCTTGTTGCTGAGCCGGCCCTCGAAGGCCTTTGCAAATGTTTTCTTTTATTCTCATATGTGATCGGCCTACGTGCCGATGTTTGGAAGACACAATTTGTTTAAAGTAAACTCATGTAAGGCCAAAAAGCCAAGTACTTTGTGTATTTGTACGCTCATTCCTATTTTGGGTATTTTAGTGGACATTCATGCATTGGCTTGGGTTCTTTTCTTTGCAACGTTTAAAATGCTTCCACAATAATGTGCTATGTGTAGGACGTTTGTTATTGGAAGGATTATTTCATTTTGTAACCCTTCGGTCTGTCTGTGGTATATGGCATCGGGCCCCGGACGGACCTACTACTATATGCTATGTGACGGGTAATGGTGTTACACATGCTACTCATTTCAAACATGGAATGAATCAGGTCAGAAAATATTTTGCATAGTTTGGAATCAGTAGAGCCAATAATATTGTCATCTACATATATTTGTACTTACAATATGTTATAATTATGATGCCTAGTAAACAATGTTCTTTCTACAATGCCCCTAGTGAACTTATGCTCTAAAAGAAAGCAAGTTATTGTCTCATACCAAGCTCTTGGAGCTTGCTTTAAACCATAAAGTGCTTTATGTAATTTGAAAACAAAAGAGGGATGAGTTGGATAAATAAAACCTTGTGGTTGTTCAAAATATACTTCCTCTTTGATTTCACCATTAAAGAAGGCACTCTTTACATCCATTTGGTAGACTTTGAACTTTTTTGTAGGCTGCATATGTAAGAAAAATTCTGATAGCCTTAAGCCTTGCAATAGGTGCAAAGGTGTTGGAACACCCTATTACTAATTTGGGTAAAGATCACTATGTTATTAGTAAATTTGTTTGACCTAGTTGTAAAGTTTAAAAGGTCAACTTAGAATGAGTCTAAGGCTTAGAACTTAGGTTTGGAGCTGCCCCCAAGACCATTCAAAGATCAGGATTCATTGCTGAGACAAAGACAATTTTCGTCGAGCTCAGGTCAACGAAACGTCGAACTAAGTTCGACGTTCTCTGAGCTCAACTCTGCAAGTCGTTGAACTCCGGTCGATGATCTTTGAGCTCAGATCGACGCTCTGTCTTCAGCTATTTTCCAAGTCGCTGAGCTCAGTTTGATGATCGTAGAGCTCAGGTCGACGTTTTCTGTCTCTATTATAAATCAAATCTCTGAGCTCAGTTCAACGATCGTAGAGCTCAGATCGACGATTTCTGTGAGAGATCAACGCTTTCATATTTCAAATTCAAGAACAGTTATGGAATTCATTCAAATTCATTCAGAGTTATTTCCTGTATTTATTGCAAAGGATTTTCTAGCCGTTTCAAGCAATCTAATGCAAGTTTCAAGGAATACTAAAAGGAATGTTACTTAGGACTTTCCCCAGAGACAATTGTCATTTATGGAAGTCATTTATGACTGAGTAATGACCATCTAAGTCAGAATCTGATATACTCCTACAGAATATGTTTTTGAAAACATAACAGATCATATACAATTATAGAGATAAGAGATATACAGCAGAATTAGATTAAAAACATAGAAGAGTGAACAATAGAAACTCTCTGATCAAGAGTTCATTTTCTGAGATTTACAAATTTACTGAATCCAAAATCTTCAAGAACACAAGAAAGTTTTCTGTGGAGAAAATCTTCTGCTACTCAACTCCTCCAAATCATCAAGTGTTCAAAAGCTTCAACATCAAGAACTCCAGACATCAAATATTTCAGCATTTGCTGAAATCATCAATTGCTGGAGATCTGAAGCAACTGAAGACCTATCACCCTAGCAAAACTCACTTTCCTGAACCCTTACAGATCTCAGGGGGAGCCTTGACATCATCATCCACTTGTCTTCTCTCAGACTGTTGACAGAGAAGAAAATCTCAACTCTTTCTTTCTTTTTTCCTTTCCCTCCTGTAAAAGGGTTTTTCAAACCTCCCTTCAAAAGTTCTGAAACCGGTTTCTGAGACATTATCAAAACTCAGTGGTGGCAAGACACCTTATCAAAAAATCTCGTTTTGGTTTTTGAGCACCTTATCAAAAGCTCATTGGTGCCCAGGACACCTGATCAATTATTCCTGCAGTTTATTCCTACCAAGGGTGGTAGAAGAGTGGATGTACCCAGGTTGTTGGAGAACCACTATAGATCCTTGTGTCATCTGGTTGCTGTGTGTTTGACTTTGCTGTATGTTGTGTGTTTTCTTAGTTCTTTCTTTAGTTTTTATTTCTTAACAAGCACCTTACACATATACATAAATTAAGTCTTTCACTGCTTTATAGTTTTAATTGTAAATTATTTAAAAAAATACTCTATTCACCCCCCCCCCCTCTAAAGTTAAGGTAGATCTTTTCCTCACTTTCAATTGGTATCAAAGGGAGGTATGTTATTCAACATCTGAATCTTCAACAGATTGGTTGAATAGGCTAACACCTGAACCAAAAGATCCTTGAAAAGATAAACCTTCTATAGAGGATAGTTATTACTTTTTGTATTATATTTATTTTAAAACAAAACCATGACACAGAACAAAGATTATGCTAGCACCAAACCTCCAGTGTGCAACCTCTCTAAGTTTGCACTTTGGAAGGCAAGAATTAAGCTTTACATGAATTCTATTAATGAGGACATTTTTAATTCTGTTTTGACAGTTTGTCCAAGACCCCTAGTGATCACAAGTACAAGTGATGTTCCACCACCTTCAGGAATAGATGCAAAAATAAAGAAATGGAAAGTTGCAGATGCAAAGGCTATGAATATCCTTGCTCAGACCATGTCTGATGAGATATTCCAAAAGGTGGCTGAATGCAGTTCAGCAAAAGATATATGGGACAAGTTATCTGAAATTGTCTCAGGATCTGCTGATGAAAGGAAGGACAGGAGATCCCATCTCATATCCCAATATGAGAATTTCAAGAAAGGAGAAGCTGAGTAAGTTTCAGATATGTACAACAGGCTCAGTATGATAGTCAGTGAGTTGAAAACATTGGATAAGGAGATCACACTAACTGAACTAAATGACAAGATCCTAATGTGCTTCCGTAGCACTTGGGACTCAAGGATCTGTCCAATCAAGGATGCCAGAAGCCTAACTGAGATTACTACTGAAACTTTGTTGGGCAAGCTCAAGTCTTATGAGATGCTCATAAAAACAGAGATGAAGAACAAAAGACTGCTTCTCCAACAATCAGAATGGAGAAGACCATAGCATTCAAAGCAACAGAAGATCTGCCTGAAGACAAGGTCACAGGCAATGAAGAATTGATGAGTTTGCTAGCCAAAAGATTCTATAAGATGGCCAGGAAAGATTTCAGAAAAAGGTCATCCAGAGGGCATGAGAAGCCAAGGTATGACAAATCAAATAATAAAGAAATAATCTGTTTTGGATGCAGGAAACTAGGACATATTGTACCGGACTGTCCAGAAAATCAGAATAAGGACAAGAAGGACAGGAAAGATAGGATAAAAGACAAGGACTTCAGAGGAAACAACAGAAACAAATCCTCCTCCAACAAAAATAAACATACAAGGAAGGGGTTTGTAGTTGAAAGCTGGAGTGATACTGAAGAAGAATCAGAAGCCTCATCAAGCTCTTGTGATGATGAGGATTATGCTGAAGAAAAGGAATTATGCATGTTGGCTATCAATGCCTCTCAGCAAAATTCTGATGCAGAACAAGGATCAGACTCAGAATCTGAAACTCAAACTGAAGAAGACCAGGTAATTGACTCCTTTGACTTTGACTTAGAGGACTTTAGGTCTGAATTTAAGGCACTTTGTTTAGACCTGTTAAAATCTGAGAAAGAGATTATCTCTCTCAGAAATCAATTATCTTAACATAGCACCTTAAAATCAAACAACCGTAAACTCTCTGAGGAGTTAGAATGTTGTAGGGAGGAGATAGCTTCACTGAAAAGTGAGTTATCCCAGGCAAAGAAGTTTGAAGAATCCCTTAATGGGAGAAGCATCAGATTGATGGACATCACAAGCACAGTGAACTCAAGATTCAACAGTACACTGGGCTTGGGTGCTTCATCCAGCAAACCTATAGTATTAACAACCCCAATTAAATTTATTTCTTATAAAGGAAAGGGTGTTGTAGAGGTAGCTAGGAAGAATCCAGATTTACCTAAGGAAAATCAAGTTCAACAGAAAATGTCGAACAGAGCTCGACGATCGTCGAACAAAGCTCGACGATCCAAGGCTGGATCGTCGAACTCAGATTGACGACTTCTGAACTCTGAACTGTGGTATAGTCGATCTTCGAACGGAGCTCGACGATCTGACCCAAGATCGTCGAACTCAGGTCGACGATCGTCGAACGAAGTTCAGAGCTTTGAATCCTCTTTCAGAGGTAAATCTCAAATCAATCCTAGAAGTCCCTCATCCCAAAGCTTCAACCCTTATATTGAATAGATAGTACCTCCTAGGAGATACCATCCTGAAGGATATAAGAGTAAGCCAGGGATGTCTTTCATTTCCGAATTTAAAGGTTATCAACCTAGACCCAAGGTAAACTGGGTCAAAAACATATAAATTGTTTATGTGCAGGTGAACACCTATCCAGCAATGAACCAACAATGGTATCTGGATAGTGGGTGCTCAAAGAACATGATAGGGAGTAAGGATAATCTCACATCCTTCAAAGACAAACTTGGACCCAAAGTGATCTTTGGAGATTCAAACTTTGGTCAAACAAAACGATATGGTGCTGTTCAGATTGGCTCAGTCACATTCAAGAAGGTGGCTAATGTGGAAGGACTGAAGCACAACCTAATAGGCATCAACCAACTCTGTAATGAAGGATATTAAGTGACATTCAACAAATCCTTTTGCCAGATCAAGTCAGAGGATAACACAACAGTGTTAACAGGTAAAAGGAAAGGTAGCATTTATCTTATAGATTTCCTTTCAACCAACATAAATATCTGCTTATTTAATTCAGTATGCAAACCAAATGATTTATGACATAAGAGACTAGGACACTAAAACCTTAGAACCATTGCTAGGCTATCCAAGGACAAACTTGTTAAAGGACTACCTTCTGGCCCCTACAAGAAGGAAGGACTCTGTAGGGCTTGTCAATTAGGCAAGCAAACTAAAAATAGTTTTAAGTCACTTAATAAGAGTGATTCACCTAGGATTTTGTATCTGTTACACTTGGATCTTTTTGGACCCATTACAGTACAAAGCTTAGGAGGGAAATCTTACACTTTAGTGATTGTAGATGACTTCTCTAGATTCACTTGGGTATTCTTTCTGAGGAAGAAGTCTGATAACTTTAAATATTTGACAGATTTTCTCAAATGCATACAGATTGAGTTCAATACTCACATTGACCTGATCAGAAGTGATCATGGGTTAGAGTTTGATTCTCTTCCTATACAAGAGTTCTGACAGAGTGAAGGGATCAAGCATACTTTCTCAGCTCCTAGAACTCCTCAACAAAATAGGGTAGCTGAAAGGAAAAATAGAACCCTAATTGAATCTGCCACTACATTGTTGACAGATGCTCACCTTCCTCTATCTTTTTGGCAGAGGCAGTGAACACCTCCAACTATGTGTTGAATAGAAGTTTGATACATAAGCTGAAGGGCAAGACTCCCTATGAATGTCTCAAAGGGAAGAAACCTAAAGTACACTATTTCAAAAATTTTGGTTGCATTTGTTATATTCACAATAATGACAAGAAGTATTTAGCAAAATTCCAAGCTAAAGTTGATGAAGGAGTGTTTTTGGGATACTCCATGATCAGTAAAGCTTATAGGGTTTATAATAAAACCTCTCTTAAAATTGAAGAATCTGTTCATGTATCTTTTGATGAGACTAACATGTGTTACAAGGAGAAGTCTACTTCTACCATAGAACCATTGCAGGTAGACTCTCTTTCAGAAAATTTTGACAGGTTTCACATTGTAGAAAAGGATTCAGTACATTCACCTATCCAATAAAGAGCTGAAATCAGTGAAGATGAAGAGGATACTCAACATCTTTGAGAAAACCACCTTGAAGAGCCAGTTGTTGTTCCACAAGAGGAAACAACAGCAAAGGTGGTGAACAATCAACACCCCATGTTGATTTATTAACAACAAGAGATCACCCAATCTCCCAAGTGATTGGAAACATCTCAGCTGGTGTGCAAACCAGAAATCAGGTCAACCAGAACCTGATGCACACCTGCTTTTTATCTCAAGTTGAGCCTCAATCCATTCAAGTTGCCGAGCAAGATCCACACTGGATCATTGCTATGCAAGAGGAACTACATCAATTTGAGAGGAATCAAGTTTGGGAACTAATGCCAAGGCCTAAGGATCACTCAATTGTTGGAACAAAGTGGGTGTTCAGAAACAAGTTGGATGATCAAGGAGTCATTGTGAGGAACAAGGCAAGGCAAGTTGCTCAAGGCCACTCTCAAGAAGAAGGAATTGACTATGACCAGACTTTTGCACCAGTTGCAAAGTTAGAGGCCATAAGAATATTCCTTGCTTATGCTGCTAACAAAGGATTTAAGGTCTACAAAATGGATGTGAAGAGTGCATTTCTCAATGGAGACATCAAAGAGGAAGTCTATGTTAGACAACCTCCAGGTTTTATCTCTCTAACTTATTCTGACCATGTTTTCAAGTTTCATAAAGCATTATATGGTCTCAAGCAAGCTCCTAGAGCATGGTATGAGACCAAACTCTCTTTATTAGAACCCATAAGTCCCATACCCTACTAGTACAAATATATGTAGATGATATTATCTTTGGTTCTACTAATTCAAATTTATGCAAAAGGTTTTCCAACCTGATGCACTCTAAATTTGAAATGAGTAGTATGGGTGAACTTTCCTTCTTTCTAGGATTGCAAGTCAAACAACATGTTGAAGGCATATTCATTTCTCAAACCAAGTATGCAAAAGAAATGGTTAAGAAATTTGGTATGTCTGAAGCATTTTGTATGAAAACACCTATGCCCACTAATGCTATATTAGATGCTGATGAACATGGAAAACATGTTGATCAGACAACATATAGAGCAATGATTGGCTCTCTATTGTACCTTATAGCTAGTAGACCTGATATAATGTTTGCTACATGTATATGTGCTAGGTTCCAAGTAAGCCCTAGAGAGTCACACCTAACATTAGTTAAGAGGATTCTTAGGTATGTGAAAAGTTATCCAAATCTAGGACTCTGGTATGCAAAAGACTCAGGATTTGAATTAACTGGATTTTCAGATGCTGATTATGCTGGATGTAGAGTAGACAGGAAAAGCACCAGTGGAACTTGCCAGTTCCTTGGTGACAGACTTGTCTCCTGGTTCTGTAAGAAACAGACATCAGTGTCCACTTCAACTGCTGAAGCTGAATACATGGCAGCAGGCAGTTGTTGCTCACAGATTCTGTGGATTCAAAACCAGCTCCTAGACTATGGCTACAACTTAGAAGGGTCAAAAATATTTTGTGATAACACAAGTGCTATCTCTATAGCACAAAATCAAGTCCTCCATAGTAGGACAAAACATATGGAGATTAGGCATCACTTCCTAAGAGACAATGCAGAGAAAAATAAAATTGAAATTCAATATATTCCAACTGATTTGCAAAGGGGAAATATTTTCACCAAACCTTTGGATGAAAAGAAACACACCTTCTTCCTAAATCAGTTAGGAATGTTAGATGGAGGAAGTTTAAAATAAATCCCAAGATTTTTAAATCTAAAAACAGACCAAGAGTAAGCTAAAAACTTGTATTTTCTAGTGTCTGTAGGTTCTATTTTGTCTCTGAACTGCGCTCGACGTTTTCCCCAAAAATCGTCGAACGCAGATCGACGTTTTCCTAAATCGTCGACCGGAGTTCAGCGCCGTTTGTTAGCTTTTAGCTATCCTTCTTTCTGTTCATCGATCGTCGAGCGGAGCTCGACATTCTCCAGTATCTTTGAACGGAGATCGACGTTATTGAAGACTCTTTAGATTCCATTAAGAAGCCTAGATCGTCGAACGGAGTTCAACGATCTTTCCTTTCATGCGTCGAACCCTAATATAAAAATCATTCTTTCGCTGTCGTTCTTCTTTTGCGCTTTCATATTCTCTGCAAATTCTTTCTTTCCCTCCAAACTCTACTACACTTGGTCGTGTTTGTTAATTTTTGCAGGTATACAATGGCTGTTAACGTTGCCGCTCTCGCTAAGATGAATTTGATACTAGATTTGATATCGATATGGATTCGTTTGACGGGAGCGATCAAATATTCAAAGGCATTCGTGAACTATTCAGAGAACAACAGTTGGTGCATATTATTTCTACCAGAATGAAGATTGCGGCCGATGAGATAAAGGAATGGGTATTTACAGCAAATAATCTGGATGAGAATACTATAGTCGGTACTATAAGCAGGACTCAGGTATCTTTATCACCTACTCTCCTAAGTGAAGTATTTCATTTATGTACTGGAGATGATTCTACTGAAATGTCTGGAGAGGAATTTGATTCAATGTTGGATAGAATGGGTCACTCTACAGCTAACCCTAGTAAGTTATTAAAAAAGAACTTATCTATTGAGTTTAGATTTCTGGCTGATGTTGTGGGGAAAGTACTTCTGGCAAAGCACTCAGCTCATGATACCATATCCAGGTATCATTTCTGATTGATGGGAGCCCTGGTAGATAAGAAACACCTAAATTGGGGAGCAATTGTCTTTGATCTGATAAAGAAGAAAATAAACAAGAGCTTTGTGAATTTTGGGAGGATTTTAGGTGTATTCCTGCACTCCAGGTGCCCAGAACTTCTAGTCTCAAATGGGATGCACATCAATGCATCAAAAAGACTGACCTGTGCCCTATTTGGTAAGTGGGATAGGCAGATAATCAAACAATCAAGGACTACCATGGCTTCAGGCACAAGGACTCTTGCAGTCACTTCCCCTCAGTCCTCTGCCCTCATAGAAGAGTTGTCTGCCTCCACCTCTTCTCCTCCTTCTCCACCACCTGTTTCTACCTCCACCTCCACATCAACCATATCCACATCCATCTCTTCCCCCATTACCATTTCTTCACCAATCTCACCTCCAGCCACCTCAGAACAATTCCATCCACTTCACTTCTATCCACCTCTTGACATACCCTCTTTCAACATCTTGGAAGATTCCTTAATGGATGATTCCACTTCCTCCCCTACTGAGCCTCCTTCTACCTCCTCATACCAACAGCTCCTTCATGACATTCTCACCCAACCATCCTTCACACCATCCATCTCCACACCCATATCATCTATCTTCACCATCCCAATCTCTCAACCAACCATCCTACCATCCACAATAACATCTACCACAGTCCATCCATAATCAGCCAAAAACATTTCACCCTCCACCTCTACTCAGGTCACACTTGAGCAAGTGGATCTATCAGCCTTGGCAGATAGGCTATATGGGATACTGACCCCCAAGCTAGTAAGCCTGCTGGAGACCACCATGGCTCCACTCCTGAACTCAATAAAGGAGCTATCTAACAGGCTAAACTCTCTCTCCTCTCCACAAGCAATCCCTTTTGTGGGGTGCCTTGATCAAGTCATCACTGAATCAAGACAGGGGGAGATGCCCTATGAAGCTGAGGTAATGCATGCTGCTCCAAATGATCTGTTGCTGCCATAAATCTCCACTACTGCTCCAGAACCAGTACTCACAGTGTACCTCAGGTCACTGTTGTCTGCATTTGATCTTCTTCACAGAAGCTGCTTACCAACTCTGGGAGTTGAAGACCTCACTAAGGACATTGTGCCTATTACTGTCTGTGATCCTAGCCTGATCATATCTTATATAAATTCTCTTAAGGCTGTGGAAGTTTCTGATTGTGTTGCTGCTGCTGCTGAAGGTGCTGAATCTAATGATATTGATATGTTGCCTGCTGATCCTGTTTATGCTGCTGCTGCTGCTGCTGTTGATCTTGCTATTTTTCTAGAAGAACCTGTTATTTCTGAGGTTCCTGCTGCTCCAGAAGTTCCTTCTGCTCCTGCTGCTACTATAATTGATTTTGCTCCTGTTCTATTTGCTGAGAAGTCTAAACAAAGAGAAGAGTATATCAAAAGCATTGATGATCTATATGACAGACCCCAGAGTTCAGAAAGTGATCAATTGAAAACTGACTCTGATGATTCTGCTGGCACCATCTCTAAGAAAAGGAAAGCAAGAAGCAAAGTAATGATGAGAGTTCCCCCTGCTAAAGCCAAATATGTAAATGATATATAATACTATATTTTGCATGATTGTCAAATAACAGAGCCTTTGATGCAGTATTCTAAGAATCAGTTAAAGGCTATGAAGAAAAGAGGAAAACTTGACAAATATGAGAAAGGATCTTCTCAGTCTCATCCTCCTCCTCCTCCTCCTTCAGATGCTGGTACTGGTGGAGGATCTGCTTCTCAACCTTGATCTGCTTCAAAGTATAGTTCATCTCAATCTTCTCAAAGATATCAACCCAGAGGTCAACATCAAAGATACCATCATTCTAGAAGAGGTCAGTTCAGAGGAAATCAGAGAGAGTACAGAACTTATTCCAGACAACAAAGGGAAGGACAAGGTCCAATTGATTCTACTCAAGGTCCTTTCCCTTACAAGTTTAAAGATTCAGTTGTCACTAGGAGTTCTACTGATTCAAAATCTATCAATTGATAAGAACCTCCAGTCCCTTTTGAAGATCCTGAAAACAACCCAGTGTCATGGACTGCCAGAATGAAAGAGCTTGCTGCTCTAGATCAAACTAAAAAGGCCAAGGAGCAAGGTAAAGACATTTCAAACATTACAACCCTATCAAAAAAAGAAAGACATAAGTGGAGAGATATGCTTTAAGAAAGTTCTTTGATCTAGGAGATTATATTAAGCTGCATCCTGAGGCTGTAGTCCCAAGGCCAAGATCCCAAACATGCTTAGGTGCAGATGATGACAGAAGATCAAAGAAAGATGCTCTCAATCCTAATAGGGAGATTCTATTTAAGAAAGGCAATGAGAAGAAATGATTTCTGTAAGCAGACAGTACATCTATATCTCTGAATATTGCTAATATTCTATATGAGTTCTACAATGCTGCTATGTTTTTCTTCTGCAATGTTGGTTTAGCTTTTGTTTCTATATATATGCTTTTGTATTTCCTATTGTGTCCTGCAAATAGTAATCCTAACCCAAATAGGGGGAGATTGTTGGAACACCCTATTACTAATTTGGGCAAGGATTACTATGTTATTAGGAAATTGGTTTGACCTAGTTGTATAGTTGAAAAGGTCAACTTAGAATGAGTCTAAGGCTTAGAACTTAGGTTTGGAGCTGCCCCCAAGACCATTCAAAGATCAGGATTCATTGCTGAGACAAAGATAATTTTCATTGAGCTCAGGTCGACGAAACGTCGAACTCAGTTCGACGTTCTCTGAGCTCAACTCTTCAAGTCATCGAACTCCGGTCGACAATCTTCGAGCTCAGATCAACGCTCTGTCTTCAGCTATTTTCCAAGTCGCTGAGCTCAGTTCGACGATCGTAGAGCTCAGGTCAACGTTTTCTGTCTCTAGTATAAATCCAATCTCTGAGCTCAGTTCAACGATCGTAGAGCTAAGATCGATGATTTCTTTGAGAGATCGACGCTTTCAGATTTCAAATTCAAGAACAGTTATGGAATTCATTCAGAGTTATTTCCTGCATTTATTGCAAAGGATTTTCTATCCGTTTCAAGCAATCTAATGCAAGTTTCAAGGAAGACTAAAAGGAATGTTACTTAGGACTTTCCCCAGAGACAGTTGTCATTTATGGAAGTCATTTATGACTGAGTAATGACTATCTTAGTCAGAATCTGATATACTCCTACAGAATATGTTTTTGAAAACATAACAGATCATATACAATTATGGAGACAAGAGATATACATCAGAATTAGATTAAAAACACAGAAGAGTGAACAATAGAAACTCTCTGATCAAGAGTTCATCTTCTGAGATTTACAAATTTACTGAATCCAAAATCTTCAAGAACACAAGAAAGTTTTCTATGTTGAAAATCTTCTGCTACTCAACTCCCCCAAATCATCAAGTGTTCAAAAGCTTCAACATCAAGAACTCCAGACATCAAACATTTCAGCATCTGCTGAAATCATCAATTGCTGGAGATCTGAAGAGCCTGAAGATCTATCACCCTAGCAAAGCTAACCTTCCTGAACTCTTACAGATCTCAGGGGGAGCCTTGACATCATCATCCACTTGTCTTCTCTCAGACTGTTGACAGAGAAGAAGAACTCAACTCTTTCTTTCTTTTTTCCTTTCCCTCCTATAAAAGGGTTTTTCAAAACTCCCTTCAAAAGTTCTGAAACTGGTTTCTGAGACCTTGTCAAAACTTAGTGGTGGCAAGACACCTTATCAAAAAATCTAGTTTTAGTTTTTGAGCACCTTATCAAAAGCTCATTGGTGCCCAGGACACCTGATCAACTATTCCTGCAGTGGATTCTACCAAGGGTAGTAGAAGAGTGGATGTACCCAGGTTGTTGGGGAACCACTATAGATCCTTGTGTCATCTGGTTGCATCCAATTTATTCCTTATGATAGATCCTTGTGCATCCAATTTATTTCTGAATACCCACTAGTTCCAATAACTTGTAAGTCTTTGGGTAGAGGAACTAAGTCCCAAACTTTGCATCTCTCAAACTGATTGAGCTCCTCTTACATTGCAATAATCCAGTGGGGATCTTGCTCTGCAGCTTTATTGATTGGGGCTTATGTTGAGATATGAATCAAGCTTGCACCAAATTTTGGTTAAAATGATGCCTTGCTTGCACACCAACTGATATGTCTCCAATCACTTGAGATACAGGGTGATCTCTAAGTGTGACAAGATCAGTTGGAGGAGTTGGTTCAGCAACAGCATTGGGAATTAATTCCTCTTGTAGAATTAAATTTTCTTGTTGAAGGTTCAGCAATTATATCACTGACCTCCTCTTCACTATCTTCATCAACATGTGGAGAAGGATGTGTTTCACCCTCATTGTTGAGGTTCAGATCATCCAATTTCTCACACAATTGGGGTACCTGCAATAAGTTACTGGTAGAAAAACCCTTCTCCTTGTAATACATGTTAGCATCATCAAAAGAAATATGAACAGATTCTTCTATTTTTAAAGTAGATTTATTAAATACCCTATAAGCCTTGTTGACTTGGAAATATCCAAGAAAAATTCCTATTGCAGCTTTAGCCTAAAATTTTTTAAGGTGTTTCTTGTTATTATTATGAATGTAACATACACAACTAAAGATTCAAAAATAGTGTATTTTAAGTTGCTTCCCTTTGAGTAGTTCATAGGGAGTCTTGCCCTTAAGTTTATGTATCAAACTTCTGTTTAGGACATAATATGATGTGCTTATAGCCTCTGCCCAAATGGAAAGGGGCATGTGAGCATTTGCAAGCAATGTTCCTGCAGCTTCAATCAGGGTTCTGTTTTTCCTTTCTGCTACCCCATTTTGTTTAGGTGTTCAAGGAGCATAGAAGCAATGCCTGATAACTTCCATCTCACAGAATTCTTGCATAGGAAGAGATTCAAACTTAATACCATGATCACTTCTGATCAATGCAACTGGATTAGAATACTCAATCTTTATGCTCTTAAGAAAATCTGTAAGAATTTTAAAGTTATTTGACTTATTTCTCAAGAAGAACACCCAAGTGAACTTAGAGAAGTCATCTACAATAACTAAGGTATAAGATTTCCCTCCCAAACTCTGTACAACAATGGGTCCAAATAGATCCATGTGTAGCAAATACAGAATCCTGCGTGAATCAATCTTATTAATAGATTTAGAACTATTTTTGGTTTGTTTGACTAAATGACAAGCCATGCAAAGGTTTTCTTTCTTGTAGGGGCAAGAAGGCAATCCTCTTACAAGGTTGTCCCTAGAGAGTTTAACAATATTCTTAAGATTTACATGTCCTAATATTTTATGTCATAGTTCATTTTTGTTACTAATTTGATTAAATATACAAATTTCTGACCTAGCAGATTTGAAATTTACTACATAGATGTTTCCATGTCTAAGACCAGTTAAGACAATTTTATTATCTACAGAAGATATAATGCAAGAAGAATGGTTAAAGGATACCTGATAACCTTCATCATATAATTGGCTTATGGATATAAGGTTATGTTTTAGACCACTCATATAAACAACTTTTCTGAAAGAGACAACTCCAACATTGACAATACCATAGCCTTCAGTTTGGCCACAGTTGGAGTCACTAAATATTACCTTTGGACCAAGCTTGGACTTGTAGTTTGTTAAGTTGTCTGTGTTGCCTGTCATGTGCTTTGAACATCCACTATCAAGGTACAACTGTTCCTCTGTTGTAGGATAGTCTTTCACCTACAAACAGAAAAATTAGGTGTTCTTGACCCAGGTAACAGATTCTTTTCAAATTTAAAGCTAGAAATATAAGAGCATTCAGGTTGGTTCTTATATTCTAGAGGGTGAAATTTCCTAGGTGAAATTATCCATTGGGTAAATGGGTTAATAGATTCTTTTGAATGATTAAATGTTCTGAAATAATTTTAATTTCTGTTAGGCTGAACTGGGATCGACGAATTCTGATAAGTTCGTCGAACTGAGTTCCACCAATAGGGATGAGTTCGTAGAACTCCGCTCAGAGAATGGAAGTATTCATTCTCTGTGCCCTAATATCGTCAATCTCGGCTAGACAAACCATATTGGTTTCGTCGATCGCTGTTCGAAGAATAATTATAATAGAAATCTGCTTTCGAAGTTCGTCGACTTGAGTTCGACGAACTGTACACATTTTGTCGATCTGAGTTCGACGAAATCTATTGAACATTGTTATGATTAAGGTTTTTCTTATTCTTTCTCTTTTTCTTAGGTTTCTGTTTTAATTCAGTTGGTTTATTATTTTCATCTACCTTTTCATTACCCTTTTATGATATAAATTTTATTGGAGTAGAAAGAATGTTTTTCTGAATTAAATTAGGTTGGCTTGATGAAGCACCTAAGCCCAGCTTGCCATTGAGCCTGGCATTTACTGTGCTTATGATGTTCATAAATTTGATGCTTCTCCTATTAAGGGATTCCTCAAATTGCTTAGCCTCATTTAGTTTAATTTTTAAAGAATTAATTTCTTCTAAAGCTATAACTAGTTTAACTTTAAATTCAATGTTTTCAGATAACAAATTTTCATGTTCAGTTAGCTTATCTTTGAGAAGTTTTATTTCCTTCTAAGATTTGATTAGGTCATTACATAACAATTTAAATTCAGTTTTGAAATGTTCTGAATTAAAATCAAATGAAGATATTACCTGATCCTCTTCAAATTAAGATTCTTCTTTAGATTGCTCAGCTTCTGAACTGTTGCCTTATGCATTGATAGCCATCAAGCAAAATTCTTTTGCTTTAGCTTCTTTCTCATATTCACTGGAACTGGAAGATGAAGATTCTTCTTCTGTTTCACTCCAGGTTTCAGCAACAAAACCTTTCTCCTTCCTTTTATGCTTGCTTGAGGAGGGCTTGCTGTAATTTTTTCTGGAGTTATTATCTCTTCTTTTCTACTTGATCTGGTTCTCTGGACACTCAGGAAGAATATGTCCAGGTTTTCTACAACCAAAGCAGACAATTTCCTTGGTAGGAATTTTGTCATATCTTGGTTTGTCATCTTGTCTGGATGACTTCCTTCTAAAATCTTTTCTGTCCATATTGTAAAATCTATTGGCCAGTAAGCTTATAAGCTCATCATTTGTTGGTGTAGCTTCTAGTCCATCAGATTCCTTGAAAGCAATGTTTTGCTCTTTCCTTCCTGAGAGAAGATCTTCTACTCAGCAGCTTCTCTTGTTTTTATAAGCTTATCATAAGATTTGAGCTTGCCTAGAAGAGACTCAGTGGAGATTTCAGTCAAGCTTCTTGCCTCCTTGATTAGCAAGATCATGGAATCCCATGTGCTTGGGAAGCACATAAGAATCTTGTCATTTATCTTAGTTAGTGAGATGTTTTTATCCAGGTTCTTCAGTTCATTGACAATTAAGCTGAGTCTGTTGTACATGTCAGCTACTGACTCAGATTCATCTTTTTGGAAATTCTTATATTGAGAGATGAGATTGTATCTTTTAT
Organism: Platanthera zijinensis; assembly: GCA_039513925.1. Classification (NCBI taxonomy): domain Eukaryota; kingdom Viridiplantae; phylum Streptophyta; class Magnoliopsida; order Asparagales; family Orchidaceae; genus Platanthera; species Platanthera zijinensis. The sequence goes on from CM077079.1 coordinate 98,007,434, forward strand.
CCATTCTCTCATCAGCTGATCCTGTAATAATTTTGTTTAGAGAGTCCCAAATGGCTTTTGCTGAAGTGCACTCAGCCACATTCTGAAATCTGTCATCTGACATAGTTTGTGCCAGAATGTTTATGGCATTTGCATCTGCAATCTTTGCCTTATTTTGAGCATCAGTCCACTCAGGTGGTGGGACTGCATTTGTGCTTGTTGAAGTAGTAGCCTCTTGAGTTGGAGGATCAGTCAAAATGGAATTGTCGATATCTTCATCAATAAAGTTAATATATAATCTTATTCTTGCCTTCCAGATTGCAAACTTATTTAGATTGCAGACTAGAGGACTGGTGCTTGAATATTCTTTATTTTGTGCTAGGATATAAGAGAGACACTAGAGATATTAAGATCTATCAAAGGGACTTTTGGTTCAGGTATTAGCCTGTGAAACCAAATGAAACACACCCTCTGATACCAATTGAAAGTGAGGGATAGATCTGACTAACTCTAAAGGGGCGGGGGGGGGGGGGTGAATAGAGTATTTTAAAAACTTGATTAGTTTTTATAATGGAATTAAAATAAGTGATATTTATATATATATATGGAATTAAAATAAGTGATATATATATATATATATATATATATATATATATATATATATATATATATATATATATATATATATATAAAGAGAGGTAAGAAAAGGAAGCTATCACAACACAGAAGAAATTAAGAAAGGAACAATTAGACGACACAAGAAAATTATAGTGGTTCCCCAAAACTGGGTACATCCACTCTTCTATCACCCTGGTAGGAATCCACTAACAGTTTTTGATCATGTGTCTTTCCACCGTAGTTTTTTGCTCAAGTTCCCTGTGACCACAAGATATATTTCAAGGGAGATCTCACAACCCTTTGAGGTTTTGATCAGGTGCCCAAAAACAAATCCAAGTCTTTTCATAAGAAGACTTGTCAACCAGGTGATAACGTTTGAAGGGAGTTAGAAACCATTTTTACAGTGGGAAATGAAAAGTGATGTTGTGTTCACTTTCTCAAACAGCTGAGAACACTTTAGTTGATATTGTTATCAAAGCTCCCCCTGCGATGAAGAATGGTTCAGGAAGATGAGAGCTTTGCCTAGGGTGTAGGTCTTGATGAAGATCTTTAGAAACTTCTTGGACTGGTGTTGATGAGTTGTCCCTTTGAAGCCTGAAGCAGAAACTGAAGAAGACTAATGATCTGTGTGTGATGTTCTTCTTAAATTTCCTGTAAGAATGATAGCAGTAGTTTTTCTCTGAAAAACTTTGTATCAGTTGTTGTGAAAAGATCTCTTGTTATTCTTATTTTTGAAAAAGTTCTTTTTATATTCTGAGAGGATTTCGGCCTTTGAATTTTGAATATTATCCTTGATTTGCTGCTCAGAATCTGGGAGTTGAAACGGCTGGAAATTGTCTTTAATGTGTTTCCTCAACTGTGCCAGTAAATAAGTCAAGTAATTAACTCTATGAAATCCATAATCAATGCTGCCATGGAACGACTATATTCTTGAGAATATAAGCATTAATTATTAGAAAATTACTGCCTTAGAATAATACCAATTGAAATCAAAATGACAGAGAAGTTGTCAAACTGATACTGACAGAAATCGTCGAACTCAGGATAGATTTCGTCGACCTGAACTCCAAGTTCGTCGAGCTGAGAAATCTTCTTCGTCGAGCTGAGCTCAAAGAAAATTGATCTGGAAAGAATCAGACAATGCTGAGCTCAAAGTTCGTCGAACTGAGATTGACTTTCGTCGACGAGAGAATCTGAGAAGAAGAGGGAAGATCATCAACCTTAGCTCGTATTTCGTCGAGCTCAGCTCAGAGTTAAAACTCTGAGTTCGTCGATCAGCGATCGACGATCGTCGAGCAAATTCGAAGAACTTCGAACTAATTCTCTATACTCTTTAACAACTTCATTTCTTCTATGTCTGAGTCTCTGGAGTCTCTGAGGAATGGATCAAAGATTTTCTAACCTAGTCAGATTGACCTAGACCTTAGAACTAAGAAATTTTACCCTAGGCTATACATGATGGGTCAAAAACCTAATAGTGTACCTAGCCCAAATCCAAACTAGGGATCCAACAGAGCGGAGTTCCATTTCACCCTATTAGAGGCTAAGAAGCCCAATCATGGTTTTGTTAGTATCTCAGTGGTGTCGGAGTTTGCCTATGCGTTCCCCGAAGAACTTCACGGAGCCCAACCACAAAGAGAGATCGAGTTCACCATCGAGCTGGTACGGAGTGCCAAGCCGGTGTCGTTGTCTCCTTACCATTTAGCACCGAGAGAGATGGCGAAACTGAAGGCGAAGCTTCAAGAATTGATAGAGCAGGGGTTTGTGCATCCAAGTTCATCACCTTGGAGCGCCCCGATCCTCTTCGTAAAAAAGAAGGACGGAAGTCCACGACTTTGTATCGATTATCGGGAATTTAATAAGCTAATAGAGAGGAACAAGTACCTGATTATGAGGATCGATGATCTATTCGACCAGCTAGTCAGGTCGACTGTGCTTTCGAAGCTAGAATTGAAGTCTCGATATTATCAGCTGAGAATCAGGGAAAGTGATATTCCCAAGAAAACATTCAATACACGTTATGGGCATTATGAGTTCACGGTCATGCCTTTCGGGCTGACGAATTTGCCATGCATATTTATGGACTTAATGAACCGGACGTTCGGGGAGTATTTGGATTGGTTCATGATAGTCTTCATTGATGATATCCTGGTGTACTCCCAGTCCGAGGATGATCATGTGGAGCACTTACATATTGTTCTGGAGACCTTGAGGAGTAATTAGTTGTATATCAAGTTCTCTAAGTGTGAGTTTTGGCTTTCTTCAATTGTATTCCTTGGCATATTGCAAGTGGTGATGGAATCATGGTGGATCCGGCAAAGGTTGTTGCGATACGGGAGTGGCCTGTGTTGTCTTTTGTGGCGGAAGTCCAGAGTTTTCTGGGACTTGCTGGCTACTACAGGCACTTTGTGGATAACTTCTCGCAGATAACATTACCCCTCATGACCCTGGCAAGGAAGGACCATAAGTTTTTATGGTCGCCTGCGTGCATGCTTGCCTTCGAAGAATTGAAAATTTGTTTGACCACAACCCCTATCTTGTGCTCGCCATGTGGGATAGAGGGCTATGAGATCTACAACGACGCTTCAGGCAGCAGCTTAGGTTGTGTTCTACTACAACATGGGAATGTAATGGCATATGGCTCGCGTTAGTTGAAGGTGCATGTGAGAAATTATCCTGTCCATGACTTGGAGTTGGAGGCCGTGATATTCGCTCTGAAGCTCTAAAGGTACTACTTGTATGACGAGAAGGTAAAAATTTCCACAAGTCATAAGAGTCTAATGTATCTGTTGGATCATAAGGGCTTAAATATGCGTCAGTGGAGGTGGATGGAGTTCCTTGGGGACTACACCTTCAAGATACATTATCTCCCTTACAGAGGTAATGCGGTTGCAGATGCATTAAGTACCCGAGCTCTCGCACATGCCAATTTGATATTGATGCATGATGAGCGTCTCGTTCGAGATTTGGAGGTCTTAGAGATCTCTTGTGTTGATAGGAGGTCTATTGCTGAAGCACGTTTGAATTGGACAGAGGTACAATATGACATCGCCGGCCGGATTCGGCAGGCTTTAGAGTTGGACGACAGTATGTAACGCTGCATGCCTGAGTCTTTGGATGAGTCAAAAGCCTAGTTTACTGTTGATAATGGGATGTTGTGTAAGAACAGTCGATTGTGCATCCTAAAGGTGGGTAAAATATGGGAATAATTTATTTACGAGGCTAATTATACCAAGTACTCGATTCACCCGGGGAGCACAAAGATGTATAAAGACATGAAAAAGCTGTTATGGTGGCCAGGACTGAAAAGGGACGTAGCGATGTATATAGCAAAGTGTTAGACTTGTGCTTTGGTGATGGCTGTGTGAAAGTAGCGAACAGGCGACTAAAAACAAGCCAGAAATTTTAATAATTGAAATTTTTATTATCCAAAAAGATAAGATTTACAAAGGTATTGCCTCCCTTTTATAGAATGGAGGAGAGAGGAGAGAATACAAAAAGACAATGTTGGACTAAAAATTTAACAGAGCTATACGGCTAGAAATAAAGAGACCGAACAGGCCGAGCGGTTAGACAGATGGGCTAATCGCTCGGCAACACCAGGAGGAAGAGAACAAGCCGCAGTAGGAGACCGCTAGACCGCCCGGTCTCTAATATGCCAAAGATAAACCGCTAGACCGCTCGGACAATAAACAGCAATAGTCTGGATATCAAACTGCTGGAGAGTAACCGCTAGACCACGCGCTAAACAACCCGTAAGACTTAGACCGCAAGACCGATCGGTCTCATACTTCAACACTCCCCCTCAAGCTGGAGCATAGATATCAATCATACCCAGCTTGTCACAAATGTGGAAGAAGGAAGTATAAACCGGCTTGGTGAAGATATCCGCCAACTCTTTTCGGAGGTGACGAACGGAGTGCAAATCTATATCTTCAAGACCTCTTCCCTAATGAAATGGCAGTCGACTTCTATATGTTTCGTTCTCTCATGGAAGACCGGATTTTTGGATATGTATATAGCAGCCTTGTTGTCACAGAACATAGGAAGAGGATAGTCGTAGACCTCTCCTAGATTAAGCATGAGAGCATGTAACAATTTTAACTCACACGTGGTTGACGCCATACTTCGATATTTGGCTTCTGCACTTGACCTGAAGACAACAGACTGTTTCTTGCTCTTCCAGCTCACAAGATTTCCTCCAACGAATGTGCAAAAGCCAGATGTAGATTTATGGTCACCTTTATCATCAGCATAGCTTAAATCTGAGTAGCCTTCAACCCTCAGATGACCATTATTCTGAAAGAGTAGCCCTTTTCCTGGTGCTGCTTTGACAAACTCTAATATCTTCAAGGCAGACTGAAGATGGCATTCCCTAGGAGCTTGCATGAACTGACTAACCTTGCCTACAGCATAGGCGATGTCGGGTCTGGTCACTGTGATATAAATGAGTTTGCCCACCAGACGTCTGTACCTCGTGGCATCGGATAGAAGAGGCGAGTCAACTATCCATGTTTTATCTTCTCTAGTATCCATGGGATACCGGGCCGGTTTCACACCAATCAATCTTCCCTCTTATAGAAGATCAAGAGCATAATTCTATTGGGAGAGAACCAATGAGTTGGGCTTCCGAGAGATTTCTATCCCCAAAAAGTATTTCGAGGAGCCCATATCCTTCGTGACCAGGTGTTGACGGAGGTGTTTCTTTGTCAAGTTCACCGTAGAATGATCATCGCAGGTAAGAAGAATATCATCCACACACACTGCAAAAACCACCAGTCCCGATACGGTTTTGCAAATAAACAAGGACTGATCGGTCGAACTTCTTGCAAAGCCGATGACAGCCACAATGCCACTAAACTTGTCGAACCATGCCCGAGGGCTCTGTTTTAGGCCATAGATAACCTTTTTTAACTGGCATACTTGTGTCTCCCCCTGAGCAACATACCCAGGAGGTTGCTCCATGTAGACATCCTCCTGAAGATCCCTATAGAGAAAGGCATTCTTGACATTAAGCTGGGATATTGCCCAATACCTGTTGACGGCTACAGAGAGAAGAACCCGGATGGTGCTGAGGCGAGCAATTAGAGAGAAAGTATCAAAGTAGTCAACCCCATAAGACTGAGTAAAGTCTTTGGCCACCAGCCGGGCCTTGTAGCGCTCCACATTGCTGCCCGGGCGAAACTTCACAACAAACACCCAGCGATTGCCGACCACATCAGTACCCACTGGTGGAGGAACAAGGGTCCAGGTACCCCATTCAGTAAGAGTGGCGATTTCCTCATCCATGGTAGATTTCCAATGAGGAATGACAAGATCCTCCTGGTAGGTGTGTGGAGTGGTAGTAGCCGAGATAGCAAAAGCAAAACACCTGCGAGAAGTGGTAATCCGATCATAAGAAACAAATGTCACAAGCGGGTGTTGGGTACACGCCCGCACCCCTTTTCGAAGAGCAATGGGAAGATCCAGGTCAACTCGTGCCTCACTGACCGGAGCGTCCGTTGCGGAGAAAGCTGTCCCGGGACTAGAGCGAGACGGCTGCGGAGAAGATGGGGAAAGTGGAGGGGGTATAACAGAGAGAGGAGGAGACGAAGGAGGAGATGAGAAAGGAGTGGAGACATCGATAAGCGTGGAAGGAATATAGAGAGATGATGGAGAGTTAGAGACATCAAGAGGAAGAGGGGATTGAGGAGAGAAGTAGGATGCATTTTTGAAGAAGGTCACGTCCGCGGAGATAAACTTCTTGCGTAGAACGGGGTCAAAGCAACAATAGCCTTTTTGAGTGGTCGAGTAACCCAAAAAGACACACTTGGTGGAACGGGAGGAAAGCTTGTCACGGGTTGCGAACGAAGCATGCACAAATGCTGTACACCCAAAGATACGGAGAGGGAGAGGAAATGGTTCCTTTCTTGGGTAGAGAATGGAGAAGGGGGTCTGGCCATAGAGAACCGTAGGGGAATGCGATTGATGAGATAGCAGGCAAGGAGAACAGCATAGCCACAGTAGGAGCGAGGCACCTGCATCTGTGTCATGAGAGTGCGAGTGACATTTAGGAGATGACGATTTTAACGCTCTGCCACCCCATTTTTTTGGGAGGTGTAAACATAGCTGGTCTGATGGATAAGACCATGTTGCATACAAAAAGTGGAAAACTCATGACTAAGATATTCCTTAGCATTATCAGAGCGAAAGACTTTAATAGAAATATCAAACTGAGTTTTAATAATATAATAAAAGGATTGCCATATAGAAAAGAGTTCAGAGCAATCTTTGAATAGATACATCCAGGTACATCTAGAGAAATCATCAATAAAGGTTACAAAGTAAGAACTACCCCGACCAACGGTGAGAGTAGGAGCAGGACCCCAGACATCAAAATGAATGAGATCAAACGGGAGAGAAGAGCCACGACCTTGCTTCGGAGGGAAGGAGGATCGGTGAAGTTTGCCAAGCTGACAGGCATCACAGTTGAGCGGAGGACTGGTTGGAGGTAAGTGGGGCAGAAGCTGACGAAGAATCTGAGGAGGAGGATGTCCAAGGCAAAGATGCCATTGAAGCATATCTATTGAATAGGAGGAGAAGGCAAATAGAGCGGAAACGTTGTCGAGGAAGTAGAGTCCGCCGCTCTAAGTCCCAGTAGTAATTGTCCGTTGGGTCCTCGGGTCCTGAAAAGAACAAGAAGTGGGCGTGAATAAGACAGAGCACTGAAGTTGCTTGCATAAAGTAGTAACGGATAATAAATTGCAAGGGAATTTCGGGGCATAGAGGGTATCCTCCAAGCGAAGAGATGGTGTGACTTGAACTACGCCCGTCCCATGAACCGGGGAAGGTGAACCATCCGTAACAAGAACTAGGGGCAACCGATCATGCATTTCTAGGAGAGAGAAGCATTGAGGACTGCAGGTCATGTGATTTGTAGCACCAGAGTCAATCATCCACTTACCTCGGGTAACGACATGGGCACTACCGGAAGTCATGGCCACAGAGAAAGACGGCCGAGAGTAGGTAGACAGACCAAAATTTTCCATAGAGAACACCGGAAAATGCACGAGTAGAAGAGAAGTCACGCAGATAGATAGGGAGAAGGCCGCACGGACATAAGAAAGAAACCACAGTAGGATAAGGGACGCTACAACGGTAACGGTGTCAGTACACCAGTGGCAAGAAGGGCCATGACCAGGAAGCAGAACAAAGTAAAGAGAAATACATCGCGCGAACTGTAAAGAGTCCGGGCGAACAACGAAGAATTCGCACGAACATACACAATGTTCGAGTGAACTAGAAGAGAGAGAGGAAGTAGAGAGCGGGAAGAAGACCAGGCCGCGGAAAGACGAACAGATCGCGGCGACAAGCAAGAAGCGGACAAATAGAAAGAGACCACGATAGCACGAGAAACCACAGCGGATTCGAGGAAAGCCGCAACGGATAATCTATGAGAATGCAGCGGTCATTGTGCCAACACACCAGCGGCCAGAGAAGCCATGACCAAACTATGAGACTAGAGAAGCAGAACAAAGCAGAGAGGAAGAAGTCGTGCGACCAAAGGAGATCGCACAAAGCAAGGCAGGCCGCGCGAACAAACAGAGTTCGGGCAAAAGATAGGAAACCGCGCGACTAAAGGAGGTGGCGTGAAGAAGAGGAGAAGAGAGACTGCGAGAAAAAGGGCGCGAACAGAAAAGGAGGAAGAGCAAAAAGGCTGCACAAACAGAGGGGCAACAACAGGGCGCGCAAGCAGGAACAAGCTGCTCGGACAGGTTGAGCGGACAGAGAAGGCTCAAAGAACAGGAGGAGAAGGGCATGCCGCGCGAACACAAAAGAACAAACCGCACGGATAGAGGCAGACCGAATCAGGTGGAAACGATCGAGTCCTCTGATACCATGTGAAAGTAGCGAATAGACGACTAAAAACAATCCAGAAATTTGAATAATCTAAAGTTTATTATCCAAAAAGATAAGATTTACAAAGGTATGACCTCCCTTTTATAGAATGGAGGAGAGATGGGAGAGTATAAATAGATAATGTGGGACTAAAAAATTAACAAAGCTGTGCGGCTAGAAATAAAGAGACTGATGAGTTGTAAATATACCTATATTTTCATATTTTATTAAATTCATTTTTGTTTATTTTTTGACTTTTCTAATTTGTTTTATTAATTAATATGTTTCTTTTTTAAATTATTCCTAACTTAACTTTTTTTTGTTTTTCTAAATTTTTGCAGAAAAAATAATAGTTTTCTGACAAGTAGTCGTTCGACTATCGTCGACCATAAAGTCAAGATAGTCGATCACTGCAGATAGTCGAACGGCAGATAGTCGAACTCCTCGACGATAGTCGAACGCCTCAACAAAAGCGTCGACCGCTTCCTGATCGTCGAGCTCGACTATAGTCGAACGCCTCAACAAAAGCGTCGACCGCTTCCTGATCGTCGAGCTCGACGATAGTCGAACGCCAACAAGATAGTTGAACGCCAACAAGATTGTCGAACGCCTCGACGATAGTCGAACGCCTCAACAAAAGCGTCGACCGCTTCCTGATCGTTGAGCTCGACGATAGTCGAACGCCTCAACAAAAGCATCGACCGCTTCCTGATCGTCGTGCTCGACGATAGTCGAACGCCAAAAAGATAGTCGACCAGTCAATACAGCAAAATCGTCGACCTCAAACAGCCGCAGAGCGTCGAACGCAAAAGCGTCGATCACACAAAGCGTCGAACGCAAAAGCGTTGACCACACAAAGCGTCGACCATCAGCGCCAGCCGATCCACGCCAAAATCCAGTGTTCGACTATAGTCGAACACAGTAATTCAGCCGTTCGACTATAGTCGAACACCAAGGGATAAGTTCAATTTTTTTTGTCCCGCCAGCTGACAAATACGTGGCCTTTCCCGTCCTTCCAGAATGATGCCTGATGGCGGATGGCCATAGATTGAAAAGTCAAACACGTCTGTAATTATTTTGTCTATAAATAAAAGCCTCCTGTAAGCTTTTTCCCGTTCACTTTTTTGAGCCATTTTTCTGTCTTTTTGTGGGCTGCCCTTGGTGTTTCCAATCCAATGTAAGGAGAACTTTCTCTCTCCTCTTTTCTTATGCATGTTTTAGCTTTCTCTGTAATAGTTTGTAATAGTTTTTCTTCATAAATAAAATGTGTTTTTTTTCCTTTCTCTCTCTTACATGGAATGAAAAATTCTTACGGGTTGGCTCACTCTCTTTCTCCTTTTTTTCTCACGTTTATCTTTGTTCTTCAATTAGTATGCAAAAGTGCTATGTTATTAATATAAATTTTGCTGTTAGTTTTTATTTCAAATTTCGAAATGTTATAATGTTAAATTTTCTCACTTTTTTGGTCTTTTAAAAATCTTTATAATTTCATTCTTATGAGTTTTATGAAAGAGATTTTAAAGTGTTTTTGATTTTTTTTACTTAGCTTTATTTTAGGATTGTAAAACCCCCTTTGTTCTTTTATTTTTATTTCAACTTTTTCATCACTTTTGTAAAACCCTAAGAATGAAAATATAATTATTTTGATTTTCTAGCAACTTTGTTTTAACTTTCATTTTTGTGTTTTAACTTCCGTAGAGTGCGTGCGTGTATGAGGTTAATTTACCCCCGCCCACTCTCTTGAGCCGGGATTTGCATTTACTGCTTTCTTCAGTCCTACTCGTTTGGGTAGGACTTGCAATTTTCAGCTTTCTTACTGCTTTCTTTTATCGCTTTCTTCAATTATGTAGAGTGCGTGCGTGCATTTATTTCCGCCTACTCGTTAAGAGTCAATGGCGTGCTTTCATTTACCGCCTACTCAGTTTTGAGTAGGACTTGTACTTGCATTTATTTCCGCCTACTCGTTAAGAGTCAATAGCGTGCTTTCATTTACCGCCTACTCAGTTTTGAGTAGGACTTGCACTTGCATTTATTTCCCGCCTACTCATTCGAGTAGGACTCGCTTTATTTACTTTCTTTATGATTTTGAAGTGTGCGTGAGTGCCTGCATCAATTTGCTTTCTTCAATTTATCTAAACGTCTTGTTTTTCTATGTTTCCTCTTATAACTGTTTAGTTCTTAAATTCAACTCACGCTCTACTAAAAACCATAAAGCCGTCCCCATACCGATGAGTGGCTAATCTCTTTTAGACTTCGGCATCGAAGAGCATTGGGACATGTAAAATGATTTGAAATAATTAAAGAACTTTATTTTTATTTTAATTTAAGGACTTAAGGTTTGCCCCGGGTCAACGACGCGTAGGATGACATAATCGATTTGTGGGATCTATTTCCGTTATCCATACGCAACGCCGAGAGGCCGCACCTATGGACCGATCCCCCTTGGGTGAATAGAATTGCGTACATACCCTCGAAAGAGGACGAGCATATTTCTACCGGATTGGGTTCCCCACCCAATAGCGGGGTTCTTAGCCTAAAGCGGGCATTAAGAGAAATCCTTCGTCGGTCTAACGATCGGTCGAATAGTCTTAATGTTCAGGTGAGCGATATTACCTAGAGATATGTGTGCTCATATTTTAGGAACCTCCACGGCCAATTGCCTTTTATTAATTTAAAAATTAAGTTCAATAATTATTAAGAATTATTTTAGTCTTAATTAGATTCGATGCCGAACGTTAACCCGTCATCGAACTAACTTAGAAAATTTCCTACTTTCTTTCCCTTTTTTTATTAAAAAACCACCTTACTGTTAGTAAAATAATAGTGTTCCTGGAAGAGTAGATATAATCAATGCGTACCCGAGAACAATATGACCTCGGTATTCTCCCGAATACCGAGTACTACGCGATAGGTGCACTTGCCTCCTTTCGTTAGAAAACTCGGTCTTTTAACTCGGCCCGCGGAATCAGACCATCATCGAACCACCCAAAGTCGGTCTCTCTTCTGCGGCGCCCATCAAGTTTTTGGCGCCGTTGCCGGGGACTCTCATTGTTATATTGAATCCGGGATTCTATTAATTTTACTTTATTTTCAAATAATTTTTTTTTTTTTATAAACAAAAAAAAAATCCTCCCCCCCCTTCGTTTTTAAGGGTGTATTACCCGTGGACAACCTTCAGGTTCTGAAAATCTTGAATTCGACCCCGAGATCAACCGCTCTCTTGCGCGTATCCGATCTCTACGTCGAATTCCATTTTTAGACCCCGCAGAATCCATCGGAGAACCCTCTTCTTCTTATATGGCCGACCCAAATAATACCCAACCAGCCGAGCATACTATGTCTTACTACGCTCGGCCCAACTTGGATGATACGGGGTCGAGTATTGTTCGGCCAGCTGTGGCCAACAATAATTTTGAAATTAAGTCAAGTGTGATTCAAATGATCCAAAATGCCGTGCAGTTCGACGGACTGCCGGATGAGGACCCAAATACACACTTGTCTAATTTTCTTGAGATTTGCGATACTTTTAATATTAATGGCATCACTGATGACGCCATTCGTTTGCGCCTTTTTCCGTTCTCTCTTAAGTCCAAGGCTAAGGCGTGGTTACTCTCCCTCCCGCGGGGATGCATCACGACCTGGGCGGAGTTGGCAGAGAAATTCCTTACGAAGTATTTTCCGCCCGCAAAAACTGCAAGATTGCGGGCGGACATATCTTCGTTCGTCCAAAACGACTCCGAGTCTCTTTACGAGACTTGGGAATGCTTTAAGGAGTTTCTCCGCCGGTGCCCGCACCACGCTCTGCCAACGTGGTTGCAGGTACAAATTTTTCACAATGGACTGAATAGTCAGGCGCGTCAAATGATTGACGCGGCTGCCGGGGGCACTCTGAAAAATAAGACCTTCGAGGCCGCCCAGGCCCTTTTCGAGGAAATGGCGATGAACGCCTACCAGTGGAATGTCCCGCGGGTGCGCCCTAAGCAGGTGGGCATTTTTGAAGTGGATGCCACCGCTCAGCTAGCCCTTCAAGTGGAAAGGCTAACAAAGCAGGTGGCGGAGATGTCTGTTGCCTCCCCCACTCCGTCTTGTTTTCTTCCCCCTTCTGCCTGCGTGGTCGACGAATTCGTGGACTACATGGGAAATCCGGTGCGTCCCTCCTTACAAAACAACCCCTATAGTACGCACTATAATCCGGGTTGGAGGAACCATCCGAACTTCTCTTGGAGCAACCCGAATAACGCACAGCGCCCTCCTCCCCCTCCTTTTGCGCTCTCTCTTCCTTCCCCTCCACCGAAGCTTCTTCCGGTGGAGGAAAATTTTAATCGTTATGTTACGTCTAACGAGTCCAATATCCGGAACATCACCGGATCGCTAAAGAATTTAGAAATTCAGGTTGGACAGTTGGCACAGCTTTTGTCGGAACGCGCCCTGGGGGCACTGCCGGGGAACACGGAGCCCAATCCAAGGGAAAACGCCAACGGAATAACCCTCCGTAGTGGTAAGGAGGTGGTCGATCCAAAACGGATCGATCCTCAGGTACAAATTTCACCTCCTACCCCTGTTCCCCCTTCTTCGTCTACGCAGCCCTTGCCGATTTTAATTGAAAAACTATTTTAACCAAGGCGTTGCCCTACCCGCATAAATTAGATAAAGAGCGAGTTAACGCGCAATACGAAAAATTTATTTTATTACTCAAACAAATTCATATTAATGTTCCTTTTTGCGAGGCCATCTCGCAAATGCCTAAGTATGCAAAATTTTTAAAAGAACTTCTTTCTAACAAACGAAAACTAGAAGAAATTTCGCATATTTCCCTTAACGTTGTCTGCTCGGCGGCTCTTACTAATATGTTTCCCTCGAAAAAAAGGACCCGGGACTGTTTTCCATCCCGTGCCTTTTTGGCAATGTGTTAGTAAAGTACGCCTTAGCAGACTTAGGCGCGAGCATTAATTTGATGCCGTTCTCGCTCTTCCATCATCTTGGTTTGGGTACTCCTGCTCCTACCAATATGCACATCCAACTAGCGGATCGCTCGGTTAGGTTCCCCATCGGGGTAGTCGAGGATGTCCTTGTCCGAGTAGACAAGTTCACCTTCCCGGTGGACTTCGTCATCTTAGACATCGAGGAAGACGCCTAGGTACCAATAACACTCGGTCGCCCCTTCCTCGCAACCTCGCGTGCGCTAATCGATGTAAGTAACGGTCATCTTCTCCTTCAGGTAGGAGACGACCAAGTTACTTTTTTATTAACCCCTCTATGGAAGAATCGTCGCCGAGCGACGATTTCTGCTACTCTTTTGATTCCCTTTTTGGAGATAGTTCTTCTCCGGTTTTCGAGTCCGAATTTCTAAGCGAAAATATTTTATCTCTCGAAAATTTTTATTGCGATGAGGATGCGTCTTCCGATATGCCTTTTGAACCAATTGGTTCAAAAGACATTAGCTCTAGAACCTCGCTAGAAGAACCGCCCACCCTAGATCTCAAACTATTACCTGAATCCCTTAAATACGCCTTTTTGGGGAAAAATGATACACTCCCTGTTATCATTTCTTCGTATTTAAGCGATTCAGAGACCTCTGATTTATTGGAGGTTTTGCTTAAACATCGGCACGCAATTGCGTGGCAAATTTCTGACCTCAAGGGGATTAACCCTTTATTCTGCACTCACAAAATTTTCTTAAACGATAATTGCCGCAAAACCATTCAGTCGCAACGACGTCTTAACCCAAACATGGAAGACGTCGTGAAAGCTGAGATAATTAAATTATTAGATGCGGGGATTATTTATCCCATTTCTTATAGTGCATGGGTTAGTCTCATTCATGTCGTGCCCAAGAAGGGCGGTCTAACCGTAGTGGCGAATGAGCGCAACGAGCTCGTCCCAACTCGTACTGTTACGGGTTGATGTGTGGTCATCGATTATCGCAAACTTAATGATGCCACCCGCAAATACCATTTTCCACTACCGTTCCTTGACCAAATTCTTGAGCGTCTTTCCGGTCATCCTTTTTATTGTTTTCTCGACGGTTTATCGGGGTTTTTCCAAATCCCCATTTCCCCCGAGGACCAAGAGAAGACAACTTTTACTTGCCCCTTTGGCACCTTTGCCTATCGAAGAATGCCATTTGGCCTCTACAATGCGCCGGCTACATTCTAAAGATGTATACTAGCAATGTTTGGCGAGCTAGTAGAAGATATTATGGAAATATTTATGGATGACTTTTCTGTATTCGGATGCTCATTCCCGGATTGTCTTCGTAATCTTGATCGTGTCCTCCAGCGATGCGAGGACTCGCATCTTGTTTTAAATTGGGAAAAGTGTAACTTTATGGTTCGAGGAGGTTTGGTCCTCGGCCATAAGATTTCGATTAAGGGGATAGAGGTTGATAAGGCCAAAGTAGAAATCATTGAAAAACTTCCTCAGCTGACTAACATAAAATCTATTAGGAGTTTCTTAGGCCATGCGGGCTTTTACAGGCGTTTCATTCAAGATTTTTCAAAAATAACAAAGCTGCTTACTCACCTCTTGGAAAAGGAATCACCTTTTGTCTTTAGTAGCGACTGCGAGTCTTCCTTTAATTTTATAAAACAAAAGCTTATCAATTCTCCAATTCTAGTTGCCCCTAATTGGTCCCTTCCGTTCGAAATCATGTGCGACGCTAGTGATATTGGCTTAGGCGCCGTTCTTGGCCAACGCGTAGAAAAACATTTTCATCCTATTTATTACGCTAGCAAGACACTCACTTCCGCACAAGTGAATTACACAACGACGGAAAAGGAACTCTTAGCCGTCGTTTTTGCTTTCGATAAGTTTCGCTCGTACCTTACGCTATCTAAAGTTATTGTTTTCACCGATCACTCCGCCCTTAAGTATTTACTAGCCAAAACCGATGCGAAACCACGCCTTCTTCGATGGGTCCTCCTTCTTCAAGAGTTTGATTTGGAGATCCGAGATAAGAAGGGAGCGGAGAATCTAGCGGCAGACCACCTCTCCCGTTTAGAAAATTCTGGTGCGGAAGCGCTCATCGAATCTGAAATAAATGACAGATTCCCCGAGGAACGCCTTCTCGCCCTTCGTTTGTCTTCGTCATCTTCTCCTTGGTTCGCAGATTTTGCGAACTACTTAGTCGCGCGGGTTCTTCAAAAAGAATTTTCAAGTCATCAAAAGAAGAAATTCTTTTCCGACTTGAAAATTTTCTTTTGGGATGACCCGTTTCTTTTCCGTATCTGCGCGGACCAAGCAGTTTGAAGATGCGTCGCGGGAGTGGAGTGCACACAAATATTGCGGCATTGCCACGAGGGTCCAGCCGGGGGCACTATCAAGCCAACCGGACCGCTAGGAAGGAGCTGGAGGCAGGCTACTTTTGGCCCACTCTCTTCAAAGACGCGCACAATTTTATGCGCGCATGCGATAGCTGTCAGCGGTCGGGTAACATCTCTCGTCGAGACGAGATGCCCCAAAATATGTTTTTAGAATGCGAAGTCTTCGATTTATGGGGCATAGATTTTGTAGGCCCCCTACCTCCTTCTTATAAAAATTCGTATATTTTAGTGGCGGTCGACTACGTATCAAGGTGGGCCGAAGCGCAAGCTCTCCCCACCAACGATGCGCGAGTCATCGTTACATTTCTAAAAAAATTATTTTCTCGCTTCGGCACTCCTCACGCTATTGCTAGTGATAGGGGTACGCATTTCTGTAACGCTCTCATGGCTAAGACGTTAGCTAAGTACGGAGTCACACACAAACTTGCCACCCCCTACCACCCGCAAACAAGTGGCCAAGTTGAGGTAGTAAATCGAGAGATAAAGCAAATATTAGAAAAAACCGTTTCACTTAATAGGAAAGATGGGTCCGTTAAGCTAGACGACGCGTTATGGGCGTACCGTACGATATACAAAACCGCTACCGGTTGTACTCCATTTCGATTAGTCTATGGCAAGGCGTGCCATTTACCCGTAGAACTGGAGCACCGCGCACTTTGGGCACTAAAACTCTTAAACCTCGACTCTAACTTAGCCGCTCAGAATTGAAAACTGCAATTAAACGAGCTCGATGAACGGCGTGCGAACGCTTACGAGAGCAATAAGTTCTATAAGGAGCGTTCTTAGTTATATCACGATCGAAAAATTAAAACCCCCAAAATTTTTTCTCCGGGCGATCTTGTCCTTCTTTACTATTCTCGTCTTAGACTTTTTCCGGGTAAACTTAGATCTCGTTGGTCCGGTCCCTTTAAAGTTGAAGAAGTTTTTACATATGGGACCGTACTCGTCTCCCACCCGGAAAAAGGCTCGTTTAAGGTGAACGGTCATCGGTTAAAGTCTTATATAGCGGGCGACCCTGTGATCGAGCATAACGAAACCCTATACCTCCTCAACTTATAACCCCGCCAATATAGTCAGGCTACGCGACTATAAACAAAGCGCTCCTAGGAGGCACCCCACGCTTATCTTTTTTTTTCGTCTTTATTTATCATGTTTTCTATTTTTCTAATAAATTCAGGGCTTCTAAAGGGCTTCCCCGAGCGCGGAGCAGAGACGTTTTCTGCCCCCCTCTTTCTCCTTTTTGTACATATCGCTACTATATTGTTCCTCATGCTTAGCATACAACATTGGGGATAATGTTGGAACTAAGTATGGGGGTGCTTTCGTATTTTCGCACTTTCCTTTTTACTTACAAAAAAAACAACAAAAAAAACAAAACAAAAAAAATTATATATAAAACAAACAAAAAAATTATAAACCCACAAAAATCAAAAAACTTTTTGTTTTTGAAGTTTCATTTTTGAAACTGTCTTGTTTTTAACTCAGTCCACGAGATCCGGCTCTTCGAGCCATCCACATAACGAGTCATCTCGCGGCATCCTAGTTTTTTTTGTGTAAATAATTTTTGTAAATAATTTTTGTAAGTATTTTTGTAAATATCCTTTTTCTCTCATCTTTGTAATTAACTTCTCTTTTTTCTCTCATTTTTGTAAATAGAATGAAAATTTCCTTAAAAGTACAAAAAAATTCACAAAGCTTAAAAATACAAAAAAAATTTGCAAAAAAAAAAAACAAAACAAAAAAAAAGATAATAACTTCAAAAATTCAAAAAAATATATATATAAGTTATGAAAATAAATCAAACTTTTCATTCTTAAGTTTCTTGCTATCCAAAAATTTAGTTTTGAGTTTATTTATATGCGAATTTTATCAATTCTTTGTTCACTATTCGTTTGTTAATTATAGATTGAAAATTTTAAATAGCCGGTGTTAAGTTTTAAAGAATTTATTATGCTTTGTTAAAGATAGGGGACTCGCTTTAGGCACTACTTCTAATTTTTCATAGATAGGAGCACGTGTACTATGTTAGAAAATAGCGACTATAGAATTCAATTATGCTTACTTTTAGCTTTCTGAAAAATTAGAACGTACAATTTATAAAGGTTGCTCTCAAAATTTTTTTTAATTAAAAATCTAGTTCTCTTTTCTCCCCTTACTTATCATAACCTACTTGGTATGATAAAATAATTTTCCCCTTAAAAGATCTTATGTCAATGGGGATAAAATTTCGTCCCGTAAACATAGGCATCCAATAAATTAAAAGATTATATGCTACGGAGTAAGAGGATAAAATTCATTACTCCAACATATTCATTGGGTTAATTTTTATTATGAAGAAGAAAAAAATTTCATTTTAAGGAAAATAAGATTTCATTTTCCTTTAACATCCAAATCAAAGAAAAAAAATGGAGGTTTGAGAAAAAATTTCCTTGCCTCATTATCCAAGCATCTTCATAAACCAACATCAACCCCCCTTAGCCAATTTCATGACTCTAGAATTAATTCAAAAAAATTTTTGAGAGCATAATTCGTAAATTGCATTATTTCCGGTAAAACTCCTATAAGCTAAGGTTCGTATAACTCCAAGCTATTTTTGTTTATCTAACCAATACAATTATTGCTTTCTATTTGATTACATCAAGAAGTCTTTTGGCCAAAAATTTTGCCCTGTTTAAATCATCTACATAATTTTAGGACTTAACTCTTATACCCCGTATATTTATTTAGATCTTTCTTATAATTAATTTAGCGGTAACAAAACTTAGAGTTTTTATTATTCCTTATAAGTTCACCTCAAACTTTTGCTCTGGAATAGCAAAAGCTTAAGTATGGGGGTATTTGATGAGTTGCAAATATACCTATATTTTCATATTTTATTAAAGTCATTTTTGTTTATTTTTTGACTTTTCTAATTTGTTTTATTAATTAATATGTTTCTTTTTTAAATTATTCCTAACTTAACTTTATTTTTGTTTTTCTAAATTTTTGCAGAAAAAAATAATAGTTTTCTGACAAGTAGTCGTTCGACTATCGTCGACCACAAAGTCAAGATAGTCGATCACTACAGATAGTCGAATGGCAGATAGTCGAACGCCTCGACGATTGTCGAACGCCTCAATAAAAGCGTCGACCGCTTCCTGATCGTCGAGCTCGACGATAGTCGAACGCCTCAACAAAAGCGTCGACCGCTTCCTGATCGTCGAGCTCGACGATAGTCGAACGCCAACAAGATAGTCGAACGCCTCGACGATAGTCAAACGCCTCAACAAAAGCGTCGACCGCTTCCTGATCGTCGAGCTCGACGATAGTCGAACGCCTCAACAAAAGCGTCGACCGCTTCCTGATCGTCGAGCTCGACGATAGTCGAACGCCAACAAGATAGTCGACCAGTCAATACAGCAAAATCGTCGACCTCAAATAGCCGCAGAGCGTAGAATGCAAAAGCGTCGATCACACAAAGCGTCGAACGCAAAAGCATCGACCACACAAAGCGTCGACCATCAGTGCCAGCCGATCCACGCCAGAATCTAGTGTTCGACTATAGTCGAACACAGCAATTCAGCCGTTCGACTATAGTCGAACACCAAGGGATAAGATCAATTTTTTTTGTCCCGCCAGCTGACAAATACGTGGCCTTTCCCGTCCTTCCAGAATGACACCTGCTGTCGGATGGCCATAGATTGAAAAGTCAAACACGTCTGTAATTATTTTGTCTATAAATAAAAGCCTCCTGTAAGCTTTTTCCCGTTCACCTTTTTGAGCCATTTTTCTGTCTTTTTGTGGGCTGCCCTTGGTGTTTCCAATCCAATGTAAGGAGAACTTTCTCTCTCCTCTTTTCTTATGCATGTTTTAGCTTTCTTTGTAATAGTTTGTAATAGTTTTTCTTCATAAATAAAATGTGTTTTTTTCCTTTCTCTCTCTTACATGGAATGAAAAATTCTTACGGGTTGGCTCACTCTCTTTCTCCTTTTTTTCTCACGTTTATCTTTGTTCTTCAATTAGTATGCAAAAGTGCTATGTTATTAATATAAATTTTGCTGTTAGTTTTTTTTTCAAATTTCGAAATGTTATAATGTTAAATTTTCTCACTTTTTTGGTCTTTTAAAAATCTTTATAATTTCATTCTTATGAGTTTTATGAAAGAGGTTTTAAAGTGTTTTTGATTTTTTTTACTTAGCTTTATTTTAGGATTGTAAAACCCCCTTTGTTCTTTTATTTTTATTTCAACTTTTTCATCACTTTGGTAAAACCCTAAGAATGAAAATATAATTATTTTGATTTTCTAGCAACTTTGTTTTAACTTTCATTTTTGTGTTTTAACTTCCGTAGAGTGCGTGCGTGTATGAGGTTAATTTACCCCCGCCCACTCGCTTGAGCCGGGATTCGCATTTACTGCTTTCTTCAGTCCTACTCGTTTGGGTAGGACTTGCAATTTTAAGCTTTCTTACTGCTTTCTTTTATCGCTTTCTTCAATTATGTAGAGTGCGTGCGTGTGTGCATTTATTTCCGCCTACTCGTTAAGAGTCTATGGCGTGCTTTCATTTACCGCCTACTCAGTTTTGAGTAGGACTTGTACTTGCATTTATTTCCGCCTACTCGTTAAGAGTCAATGACGTGCTTTCATTTACCGCCTACTCAGTTTTGAGTAGGACTTGCACTTGCATTTATTTCCCGCCTACTCATTCGAGTAAGACTCACTTTATTTACTTTCTTTATGGTTTTGAAGTGTGCGTGAGTGCCTGCATCAATTTGCTTTCTTCAATTTATCTAAACGTCTTGCTTTTCTATGTTTCCTCTTATAACTGTTTAGTTCTTAAATTCAACTCACGCTCAACTAAAAACCATAAAGCCGTCCCCATACCGATGAGTGGCTAATCTCTTTTAGCCTTCGGCATCGAAGAGCATTGGGACATATAAAATGATTTGAAATAATTAAAGAACTTTATTTTTATTTTAATTTAAGTACTTAAGGTTTGCCCCGGGTCAACGATGCGTAGGACCACATAATCGATTTGTGGTCTCTATTTCCGTTATCCATACGCATCGCCGAGAGGCCGCACGTATGGACCGATCCCCCTTGGGTAAATAGAATTGCGTACATACCCTCGAAAGAGGACGAGCGTATTTCTACCGGATTGGGTTCCCCACCCAATAGCGGTGTTCTTAGCGTAAAGCGGGTATTAAGAGGAATCCTTCTTCGGTCTAACGATCGGTCGAATAGTCTTAATGTTCAGGTGAGTGATATTACCTAGAGATAGGTGTGCTCATATTTTAGGAACCTCCATGGCCAAGTGCCTTTTATTAATTTAAAAATTAAGTTCAATAATTATTAAGAATTATTTTAGTCTTAATTCGATTCGATGCCGAACGTTAACCCGTCATCGAACTAACTTAGAAAATTTCCTGCTTTCTTTCCCTTTTTTATTAAAAAACCACCTTACTGTTAGTAAAATAATAGTGTTCCTGGAAGATTAGATATAATCAACGCATACCCGAGAACAATACGACCTCGGTATTCTCCCGAATACTGAGTACTATGCGATTGGTGCACTTGCCTCCTCTCGTTAGAAAACTCGATCTTCTAACTCGGCCCGCGGAATCAGACCATCATCGAACCACCCAAAGTCGGTCTCTCTTCTGCGGCCCCCATCAGAGACCGAACAAGCCGAGCGTTTAGATAGATGGGCTAACCGCTCGGCAACACTAGAAGGAAGAGAACAAGCTGCAGTAGGAGACTGCTAGACCGCCCGGTCTCTAAGATGCCGGAGATAAAATGCCAGACTGCTCGGACTACAAACAGCAACAGTCTGGATATCAAACCGCTAGAGAGTAACCGCTAGACCGTGCGGTCAACAACCCTCCAAACTTAGACCGTCAGACCGATCGGTCTCATACTTCAACATGCCGAATTTCAGAAGCACGGCAGATTTTTGAATTCTTTGCCTATACCGGAATGGAAGTTCGACAATATATCCATGGATTTCGTGCATGGGTTGTCGAGATCGAAGAAGGGACATGACGTCATCTGGGTGATTGTTGATCGTTTGACGAAAGTTTCGCACTTCATCCTAATAGGAAGGACGATTCGATCAAAAAACTTGCAAAGTTGTATGTGGATAATATTGTATGACTGAACGGTGTGCCCCATAGCATTGTAAGTGAGCGAGATGGGCACTTTACGTCTAACATTTGGAGGATCATATATCAACCGTTGGGTACCAATCTGAAGTTCAGTATGGCCTTTCATCTGCATATGGATGGTCAAACTGAGAGGGTAAACAGGACGATTGAGGACATTCTTCATATGTGGGCCCTAGATTTCGGGAAAAAGTGGGAGGATCACTTGTATATGATCAAATTTGCTTACAACAATAGCTACCAGGAAAGCATTCAAATGATGCCCTTCGAGGCCTTATATGTTAGAAAGTGGCATACTCTGTTGTCATGGTTGGAGACGGGTGATTCAATGTTGTATAATCGGAAGGAAGTCGAGAATGCAACTTCTATTATTCGAACAATCAGGGAGTGGTTGTTAGTTGCACAGGATAGACAGGCTAAATAATACAACGCCAAACACAGAAATGTTGAGTTCACCGTGGGCAATTGTGTTTACCTGAAGATCAAACCGTTCAAGGCCGTATCAAGGATTCGACGATTGAAAAAGCTAAGCCCGAGATACCTTGGGCCGTTTGAGGTTTTGGAGCGCATTGGTGAAGCCGCCTATCGATTGAAGCTTTCAGCAGAACTAAGCGGTCTACACGATGTATTCCACATATCGGTGTTGCAGAAGGCGGTGCAAGAGCCTACGCAGGTGGTGTCTGCGGATCAAGTATCGATTGATGTTGGGTTGATAACGAAGGTCAAGCCCATTCGTATCGAAGACTCAAAAGTCAAGCAATTGTGGAATAAATCAATCAGGATGGTCAAGATCCGTTGGGACAATTTTGGCTGAGAGGAACTATCGTGGGAGCAGGAACAAACTATGAAGGTGGAGTATCCCGAGATTTTTCGTTTGAGGTATACTCTTGTAGTATTGATACTCCTTTATTTTCCTTCCATATGTAATTTCGAGATGAAATTCTTTAAGTGGATGAGATTTGTAACGCTCCAAGTTTTTCAAGCAGGAAATGATTTTTGAGGGATACCGCCCAACGGTAGGATTATCGCCAGCAGTACCTTGGCTAATTTATTTGGCAGAGCTCTCTGACAGTTATGGCATGATGATAGAGATACCGCGTGGCAATAGCGTCAGGCATCGAGAGCGCCGATAATGGCATATTAACGCGACGCATCGTCTACCGCACTACGGTAGGTTGTTATCGCGCGGCGTTAGCGAGGCTGATTATTTAGCTTACCTCTCGGGAAGATATCGCCCAACAGTATTGATACCGTTGGTGGTTTTTTGCTTAATTTATTGGCGAAGCTCTTGGGTTTCTACTGCGGGGCAATAGCAGCTGTCGCGCGGTGGTAGCTATAGCGGTCGTGTCGTAACCAATGCTAGCTACTGTATGGAGGTAGTATCCTATCGCGTGGCGATAGCGAAGCTGTAACAGAGTAGACACGCGTTAACCTTTAATTGGAGGACTTGGGCAGAGGAACATGAATTGAGGCGTTGATTAATGGTAATGCGCGGCGATAGCTAGTTACCGTGCGACAGTAGCTCGATATAAAGCCTTGGAAGTGACGATTTCACTTCATTCCTTTGGAAATCTTGGGCTGAGCGGCTGTAGCAGGAAGAGGGAAGTTTGGTCGTAGGAGATATCGCCACCATTGGAGTTTCGGGGCTCAGATTCACGGTACGAGTTCGGATCTAAGGAGGCAAATTCGTAACGATCGATTCCATCTGACTATAATCTCTTCCATGGCACCGAAACGAACTTCTAGGGTAACATTCCTCTTCCTTGGACATCTGAAGTCCTTCATTTTGGAATTTGATCGAAGACTCTCCACAAACACGTGGAAGTGGTTCTCCTAACGGGTAGATCCGTGTATCCCCATTAGTGTTTCATTTAGGTCCGAAATCAAATTACGGAATAGACATGTTGTGTGAAACCAATCAGGAAAGGTTGGTCTGGATTGGTGATGTTTGTATGTTTTTATGCCGGAGAAGACTTAGTGGTAATCGTATAGATTTCTGATTCACGGGGTATGCATATGACTACATTGAGAATATTAGAGGTAGACTACAGGAAAACACCCGAAAAGGGGGAAAGAATCGTTAGCCTATCCCCTACCGTATGGTTGTAGAGCTACCTCCGGCGATAGATCCCAGTGAGCATTGTATTGTTTGTGAGGCCTATCTCTTGGAGACCTGGGGGGGCATTTGTTGAGGCCTATCTCTTAGAGGCCTGGGGGCCATTTATTGAGGCCTGTCTCTTAAATACCTGGGGGACAAAGTGTAAGAGCTGAGAGCTTGTGTGGCCCAGCTTAGGCGGCTGTGAGTGCCAGCCTTGGAACATAGCAAAGTTATTTATAGTTGTGAATAGGAAAGGGGAGGCTGACCCACATCGTGGCTTGTTGTGCCGGGTGATTTGAACATTGGGAAAGAGCTAAACTGTACCCAGCCCTATGTCGTTCGACTTGGAGTGAGTCAAAGAGTGTATCTGGGGGTTCACCATGACTTTGTCGTAGCCATAAAAGCGAGTCTTTGGCTTTGGCCCAGAAAGACTAGTGAATGCTCAAGTTTTGCTAACTATCGCTAAGAACGGATGTGGGACCCTGGGAAATTCCGGTACACCGATAATGTGCCCTGAGTGCACGGAACATTGGGCATTTATGACGATGTCTGTGGCGAATTGTGCCTAATCAATGCGTTCCTATTGCCAATATTTGATTATGCAAATGTCTGCAGGGAAGGAGCACTGCCACCCAGAGTGAGGGGTGGGGTCTTTAAAATTTGGTCACCTAATGCTAACCGTTGCTATTGTTTGCCATTGTTGCGGTGGAATGTTTCATGCAGGTGCAGCCGAGCCAAGCAGGAAAGAGCGGGCTGGAGCCCAGGATTACTAAGCCGCCCCTAGAAGGCCAAAGAAAATTACCCATTTACTTTATCGTTCATTTGTGGTCGACCAGCGTGTCGATGTATGCAATACAATTTATTTTAAGTTGAACAATGTAAGGCCTTAAGGCAAATAAAATTATGTATTTGGTTTGTCATTCCTACATCTGTATTAGTGGACATTAAATTTGTTGGGTTCTTTTAAACCTTTAAATTACTTCCGCTAGAATGCACTCTGTTATAGGATGCGTGAGATTGGATTATTGTTCCTATTAGTAACTCCTTTAACTATCTGTAATATATAGCGCCGGGCCCCGACTGAACCTTTTGTTATATGCTATGTGACGGATGGGGGTATTACAGATATATATCACACTAAGGTAAAACTTAAGCACCATTCAATATATCACAAACATTTGCATCAACTTCCAAACGTTCTATGCAATCACTACACATCATCAGTGTACTGGAATTCCCAAGCCCACCACCGTACAAAAGTCTCAGAGTTGACGGTCAACATTGAGAATTATTATCCTGGCACATAACCATGTTATTGCCACGACTCTCCCCCTATGCGAACGGTAATTGTCATGTACTTTAGGTCTATTTAACCGAACCACATAGAGCGGGTACAGTTAAGATCTTTCCCGTTGCTCAAATCGCCATGCCATCGCTGAAAGCTGAAACCTTCATGGCCAATCTACATGACGCGGGTCAGCCTCCCCTTTCCCGTAATTCAAAACATTACCAACTTTATGTGCAATGGCTCTCAAGGCTATCAAAGCTTGGCACCCAAGCTCACAGCTCACCTGCTAGCCACACAGTCTCCACGAGACAGGTTTCGCAAGCACAATACTATATGGGAGCGATCGCAAGCGATAACCACTATTGCATGGCAATAACAACAGAACATCTTTTTTTTCTCCAAACTATGCCACAACTTGAACATCTTTCCAACAAAACCTACAGCATACTGCAGTGCCAGAAACTGGACTTTCACAACATATAGTTCACGAAGAGCCATCGCTAGCGATATCCACTGTCTCCTGGCGATACCCACAGTTACCAAAACCATTGTATTCTTGTGGGTATTTTCCTATAGCGCATCTAAGGAACTTTTTGCTACTCAATCCAAAGCCATAACCCCTCAGAGTCTGTAACTACACGGTTATACTCTGAGTCTTCTCCGGCACACAAATAAAAACATCACCAATCCAGACCAACCGGTCCGAATGGGCTCCTCACAGCATTCCTATTCCGTACTACAATTTCCGGATTCTATATGCAAGACAACCTGGGGATATCTCGTATCAACCCATCGGAATTCCCTTAACTTTCCACCCATTGGTGGGCGAAAACTGTAGATTAAAGACTTCGGTATAGCTATACATCTCTTGAGTAGATTCATTGACAACTATTGAGAAAGAAAACAAGATTGCATATGTTTTGGAGATAAGTTGGTTTGCATATGTTCAGGACAACAACATAATTTCCCCTCCATGAACTGCTGTGAACCTAAATTAAAATCTCTCTGATCATTTGAGATCTCCTTTGCGCTTATCACAAAGTAAAATATATTAAATCCCTGTTTCTTTGTGCTATTTGATTCTCCCAAAGGCATGATGATTGGCGATAAGGTCGGAGCTTCAACTTGGAGGGAAAATGATTGAAAGAAAAATTGTTTGTAGATGATTTTGATGAAGTGCTGAGTTAGATCCCGAAACGTTGGAGATTACTAATATTCTGGGTTCTGACGATGGATTTCTTATGGAGGACTTACAAAAGCATTTTATTGCAGTTAATACGACGTGAGGATGATCGTTTTGCTGGTTAAAATTTTATGGGTAGCATGAGTACAACTTAATCAATTGAATTAAGGTATTATTTATATTCGCTTTCATAATTATGGTGATTGAATTAACACAAAATTATTATTTTTTATTATGACTATATTAAATTAAATGAGTGATTATTGAAATATGGTCACACAAATTTTATTTTGACAGTTCAGAAGTTTCGCTAGATACTGACACAGAGGAGGAAATTGATATAAGTGGAGAGTTGATTTGGCTCATTGATCAGAGTATATCAAGTGGCTAAGAAGGGCTCGACATTGTCTCCCTTCAGCATCAATGTCAATGACATTTGGGGCACTAAGTGGTGGTGTTGATTTTGGAGATGGAGCTATGACACATGATTCATTTTGGAAGGAATTTTCGTTCGGTTCTAATACTATTTCTATTATTGCTAATCTGGATGCACAATCAGGCATAGTAGTAGGCTTTCATCGTGTCAGACCTTTTGATGGGGGACCATCGACCCATAACAAAATAGGGCTCCCTTTCGTCTATTCTTGTCGGAAAGACTTGATCGGAGTGATGATCCGATCCCGCGGATGCGTACGGATGTGCGTCGCGAACTTTTTAAATATATAACTTTGTTATTTTTTGTTTTATTTTCATATTTTTTGCACACGGACTCTTCAGTCAATCATAGTCATAGATTCCGGGTTGCACTAGTGCTTAGAATGTTATAAATAAGAGTGTTAGAGGCTTGGAAAGATCATTGTAGAATTTGGGAGAAGAAGTATTCCGGATTCTACCGATCCCTCTCTAGTGCCGACATCATGGAACCCTAGGTGACGACTCCAAGACGGCAAACTCCTCCCTAGGTAATCCTTACCTCCACCTTTGTTTTCCCCGCCTCGAACCTTCCATCCACCACCCGAAAATTACTCCTACAGCCTGCTGAAAAACTTTCCGGCAACTTCCTGTTTGGTTACTGTTCATTAATTAAAATCACAATTCATTTCCCAAAGTTTTGATCTTCCTGTTCCTTCCGCCTCCCCTTCCTACTATAGGCCTGCCGACCACCCCCCCCCCCTGTTTCTTTCAGAGAGACGACCACCCCAGTACAGGCACCCCACCGCCCAACTCTACCTCAAAACCGGCCACCTCAAAAAACCTATTTTCCCTAGCAGACCACTCCTCCCATACCCCTTCGTGGATCCACCTCCCACCGCTCCAAAAACCCTAGATCTATTTTGATCTAGTGATACCACCCTATGATCCATCATTTTTATCCGTATTCCTCTTTCCACATCCCGGATCCGCTATCAACACACCAGATCTACACTCTCCTTAGTCGAATCCTTCCATATTAGGTCGGATCTTGTTTGTCAACACATGAGAAAGCCCCCCGCATCACGTGCAAATATGTGAGGAGATAGGAACTTTTATGCGCTTCGGTACTTAGATTCCCAGAAGAAGTTGGGGCATAACCATTCATCTGTATATCAGCCCTAGATAGACGGGAAGACTGAGGTCGTGAACCTCTGTCTTGTGAAATTGCTTAGGTGTCTTGTCGGCAAAAGCATATGGCGAGTTGGGATTTCGTCTTCCCCGTCGCTGAATTTGCCTACAATAGTTCGGTCAATAGGTCCACCGGGATGAGCCCATTTCACATAGTACTAGGTTATGAACCCAAGAAACCCATCGAACTCATTCCTTGTCCATTAGAGTCCTGTCCAAGTGAGTCTTCCGAGTCATTTGCACGCCATTTCCATGAATTACATGAGTCAGTCCATCGGCAAATTATTTCAAGTAACGAAAGCTATAAAACCCATGCAGATTTAAACAGGCAGGAATAGGTCTTCAATGAAGGCGAGCAAGTAATGGTCCAAATCTGGGCGGAGAGGCTCCCACCACGGCCTGCCAAAAAATTAAGCGCTAAACGAATGGATCCCTACTTGATCATTAAATGGATCGGGATAAATGCCTATGAGCTGAATATCCCCGTTAGTATTGGAATCCATCTGGTGTTCAATGTTGATGGCTTGACTCCGTATTTCAAACCTCGTGAATATTTGGACCCGAGTCAGGACGATCACCACCTCTCCACCTCATCACCAACAGCAGCTTCCTCCCACTCACCTTTACCACCACTTGCCCTGCCCCTAGCTGTAAGCACCCCTGGGAGTTCTTCACCTATGGTGGCACTGCCTGCACCCCTTATAGCTCCGGGATCAACTTTATGATAGTAGCGTACTGAGAGCATTACATACATCATCGCCCATCAGTACGTCCCTACCACCACAGTACTTTCATGCCGCTACCTGGTTTGTTGGAGAGGCCTCTCCTCCTCTGATGATACATGGATTCAACCTACTGAGTTGTGTTGGAACCCTAGGTTTTGATTTGAGTTCAGTCCTCTCTTTCTGTCTCTTGACCCAAGATTTATCTATGGTCAAAGGTTAGTTGATAGGTTAGATTCTCTAGTTGTGTAGAATTGCTTTTCCAGATGAATATTTCGTTAAGTAGTTTTTCGTTCGACTATAGTCAAACGTCGCTCGACTATCGTCTATCGGCTGATCGTCTATCGTCTATCAGTTGGTCGACGTTCTGTCTGCGTTGATAGCTCGACTATCTGTTGATAGGTCGACTATCTGTTTGCTTTGGTAGTTCGACTATCTGTCCTGATAGTTCAACTATCTGATAGCTCGACTATCTGTTGAGAGGTCGACTATCTGTTGTCTTTGATAGTTTGACTATCTGCTTGGATAGTTCAACTATCTGATAGCTCGACTATCTGTTGATAGGTCGACTATCTGTCCGCTTTGATAGTTCGACTATCTGTTGATAGGTCGACTATCTGTGTTGCTTTGATAGTTCGACTATCTGTTGATAGGTCGACTATCTGTGTTGCTTTGATAGTTCGACTATCTGCTTGGATAGTTCAACTATCTGATAGTTCGACTATCTGTTGATAGGTCGACTATCTGTTTTGTTTGATAGCTCGACAATCTGTTGATAGGTCGACTATCTGTTTTTCTGTGATAGGTCGACTATCTATTTGATAGGTCGACTATTTCTTTTGTTTGGTAGTTCGACTATCTGTCCGGATAGATCGACTATCTGATAGCTCGACTATCTGTTCTGATAGGTCGACTATCTGCTGAGGTAGTTCGACTATCTTCTTTGATAGTTCGACTATCTGGATCGTTCGACTATCTGTCCGATAGGTCGACGATCTCCATGCGTCGGTCGACGATCTCCGAGTGTCGTTCGACGTTTTGCTGTATGTTTTAAAATAGTTTTGTCGTCTTCTATGATGTGACTAATTTCATACTTATTTTGGCATATTTTATAAAAGATTATCTGAATAAATTGTGATATTATTTCCATGTAATATCAGTTCCATTCTTTATGCATGAGCTAATCTTTTTCTGACAAAGTTGTTTGTCTTATAGCTGAGATATGTTTTCTGCTTTATCTGCCAGGCTGTCTTTTATAGCCGTTAGACTCAAAAAGTCTTCCTTGGCTGTAAAGAGTCT
This sequence comes from Platanthera zijinensis, assembly GCA_039513925.1. NCBI lineage: Eukaryota > Viridiplantae > Streptophyta > Magnoliopsida > Asparagales > Orchidaceae > Platanthera > Platanthera zijinensis. The sequence goes on from CM077079.1 coordinate 98,037,561, forward strand.
TTTCTGATGTGACTTTCTCTTATATTATTTCATCAGAGTAATTTGCAGCTTCTTAGAAAGCTTTATCCTTTTATAGGATATCTGCCTGCAGTATTTTGTTTTGCTTTATGCTTTTTACAGCCCAGCTTGCAGAGTTCAGTAAAAGATAAGATTCAAACTCAGTTAAGAGTCGTTGATGCTGCTGCTATATAAAGACCTCCTTGATGAAAGAAATGAACTAGTTAAGTCCACATAGCAAAATTAAGTTCATCCAGGAAAAAGGAATTCAAAAGCTAACAACTACATTCAAGCTTAAGAACTTATAGTTTCAAACTGCTCTCAGCTCATTCACATCTAACTGAGAAGAAGTTCTAGTTCTTCACTCTTCTTCAACCTGAGTTCTCCTGCTTACAGGAAGATCTTCACTCAGAGCCTTTTGTAGAAGAAGAAGAAGATAGCTGCCTGAAGAAGAAATTCTATTTAATATTATTTATCTTCTTGTAGCCTTTTTTTCCTTTAGTATTTTCTGAAGTGTTTCTGCACTGAAGCAAGACTTCACCTGGACGTTCTTTGAGCCAGGGGTATCCTTGATTCTTTTAGAGCTTTCTTGCTCAGTGAAAGTTATTGTGCTTCTATAATCTATTGTAAATTAGAGAAGACACCTTAACCTCCTTTCCCCCTTCTGTAAAGGGTTATTACTCCCTTCAAAAGTATCCCTTGGTGGCAGGGCACCTGATCAAAAACCTGTGTTGGTTTTTAGACACCTGATCAAAAGTCTAAAGGGTTTCTTGATCTACCTGAAGCAGATCTTGTTGGTGGCAGGGCACCTGATCAAAAACCTGAGTGGATTCCTACCTTGTTGGTAGAAGAGTGGACGTACCCAAGTTGTTTGGGGAACCACTATAAATTCCTTGTGTCGTCTGGATTGCTTTAATTAATTACTTGCATTGTGGCTGTGATTAGATCTTAACTAGGTTTGCTAGTTGCTGTTTAGGTTTCCAAGCCTTAACTGTAATTACAGTTGGCTGCTTTTTTGTGCACAACACTTGTGTTAGGCTTTAAGGTTTAAATCTCAAATATCTATATCCTTCATTCCGCATTTAACTCCAAGGGAGTTGAGTAGACAGTCAACTTTGCTAGTGCAATTTTTGATTACTCTATTCACCCCCCCCCCCTCTAGAGTAGTATCTATCCCTTCTCTTTCAATTGGTATCAGAGCCAGGTTGACTGACTGAATAGGCTAACACCTAAGTCACAAGATCCTGATAGATACCAAAGTTTATAGATATTTACTTTCACTATCATGGCCCAGTCCATGGATTATTCTAGCACCAGACCTCAGCATGCAACTTGGCTAAGTTTGGCATCTGGAAGGCAAGGATTAAACTATATATGAACTCTATTGATGAATGTATTTTTGCTTCTATTTTGACAGGACCACCAAGAGCACCTGCTGCAGCTACTGCCTCATCATCATCTGATATGAGTGCAGTGCCTCCTCCAGACTACAATGATGAATACAAAAAGGCAAAGATAGCAGATGCTAAGGCAATGAACATTCTGGCTCAGACAATGTCTGATGAAGTATTCCAGAAGGTTGCTGACTGCTCCTCAGCAAAAGCTATGTGGGATACACTGAACCAGATTGTAGCTGGTTCAGCTGATGAATGGAAGGACAGGAGGTCCAACCTTATCTCACAGTATGAGAATTTCAAGAAAACTGATGCTGAATCAGTTGAATCTATGTACACAAGGCTCAGCTCAATCATCAATGAGCTGAGGACCCTTGACAAGGATATTTCATTGACAGAGATCAATGATAAGATTCTTATGTGCTTCCCTAGCACATGGGATCTGAGGATCTGGCCTATCAAGGAAGCCAGAAGCACAATAGAAATCTCAACAGAAGCCCTTCTCGGCAAGCTCAAGTCTTTTGAGCAAGTGCTGAAGTCCAGGGAAGCTGAGGCTGAAGCAAAGACCCCAACTCCTACTAGAAAAGAGCAAACCATTGCTCTTAAAGCTGCTGAAGCTTCTGAAGGAAGCCAGTACAATGAGGAACTGATGACATTATTTGCCAAAAGATTTCTCAAGATGGGAAGGAAGGAATTCAGAAAGAAATCTTCAAAGTATGAAGATAAACCAAGGTATGATCGTACCCCTTCTAAAGAAATAATCTGTTATGGTTGCAGGAAGCCTGGACATATTCTTCTAGATTGTCCAGAGGAAAAGAACAAAGATAAAAGAAAAGACAAGGATCAGCACAGGAAGCACTCCAAGCCATCCTCCTACAAGAACAAAAAGAAGGAGAGAGGCTTTATTGCTGAAACCTGGAGTGATTCTGATGAGGAATCTTCCTCCTCAAGCTCCAGTGAGGATGAGGAAGAAAAGAAGGCAAAGGAAGTTTGCCTGATAGCAATTGATGCCTGCAGCAATCACTCAGCTGCAGAGAATTCAGATTCTGATGAAGAAATGCCAACTGAAGATGAGGTATTGTCTTCTTATGACTTTACATCTGCTGAATTTAAATCTGAGTTTAAATCTTTATGTTTAGATTTAATTAGTTCTGAAAAAGAGATTAAAGAACTTAGACATAGGCTAGCTGAATCAGAAATCATATCTATTGAAAACATTAAGTTAAAGGAAGATCTCACTAATGCTAGTGAAGAAATCAAATTCCTTAAGAATGAATTAGCTAAGTCCAAAAGGTTAGAAGAGTCTCTGAATGGTAGAAGCCTTAAGTTGCTTGAAATAACCAACATGTCTAACACTAGGTCAGGCAATAACAAATTAGGCTTAGGAGCATCTTCTAGTGAGCCCCCAATCATTCTTAAAAACCAACTTTCAACTCCAGTGAATTTTATTTCATCTAGTGGAATAAAAAACACTGAGCAAGTCAATCAAGTAAATAGAGCTTTAAATAAAGCTAAAAGAGAGAAAAAAAAACAGAAATTTAAGGAATTACAAAGGACGTCGAACGCTGCTCGACGATCGCAGGCCCAATGGTCGAACGAAGATCGACGATCTGGGTACCAATCGTCGAACGCCGATCGACGCATTCAACAAGAATTTCAAAATTCCAACCAGAACTTTAGAAACCCGAATATGAATAGAAACCCTAGGTTTATTGACCCATCATCTGTATGGAGAATCCCACCTAGGAGATCTTACCCATTAGGTTATCATCCTCAGCCTGCTTATTCATTTATTTCCAGTTTTTCTTATGTGAAAAACAAGGGACCCAAGGTTACCTGGGTCCACAATGTTTAAATTGATTTATTTGCAGGTCAAGACCTATCCTATCACTCAAAATAAGTGGTATTTGGATAGTGGTTGCTCCAAGCATATGACAGGAAATAAAGAACATCTGTCAAGGTTCAAGGCAAAGCTTGGCCCAAAGGAAATCTTTGGAGATTCAAGCTATGGTCAAACTGAAGGCTATGGCAGGATGACAATTGGAGCTGTTACATTCAAGAGAGTTGCGTATGTGACTGGTCTGAAGCATAATCTAATTTCAGTAAGTCAGTTATGTGATGCTGGATACCAGATATCATTCTCTAACTCTCTTTGTAATATTACTTTAAATAATAGTGTTGTATTGGTAGGCATTAGACAAGGTAACATTTACTTAGTAGATTTTAATTCAACTCACTCTTAAATCTGCTTGTTTAATGAAGTAACTAATAACAATACTCTAGGGCATAAAAGGCTTAGCCATGTTAACCTCAAGAATATATCTAGGTTATCTAAACACAACCTTGTTAGAGGTTTACCTTCTTTCCCCTACAAGAAGGAGAGCCTATGCAAGGCTTATCAACTAGGCAAGCAAACCAAGAACTCATTTAAATCAGTAAATAAAAGTGATTCTCCTAGAATCCTGTATTTATTACATTTGGACCTATTTGGCCCAATAAATGTACAGAGTTTAGGAGGGAAGTATTACACCCTAGTTATTGTAGATGACTTCTCTAGGTTCACTTGGGTGTTCTTTTTGAGAACTAAGGCTAATAACTTCAAAGCCCTTACAGACTTTCTATTATGTGTGCAGACTGAGTACTCTACTCATGTGGCCTTGATCAGAAGTGATCATGGTACTGAGTTTGACTCTCTTCTCATGCAAGAATTCTGTGAGAGAGAAGGTATCAAACATAGCTTCTCAGCTCCTAGAACTCCCCAACAAAATGGGGTAGTTAAAAGGAAGAACAGAACACTAATTGAAGCTGCTGGCACATTGTTGGCAGATGCTAATATGCCTCTTTCCTATTGGGCAGAAGCTGTTAGTACAACCAACTATGTCTTGAATAGAAGTCTGATACACAAGCTTAAGTGTAAAACTCCTTATGAGTTACTTAAAGGAAAGAAACCTAAAATAAATTATTTTAGTGTGTTTGGCTGTGTTGTTTATATTCATAATAACAATAAAGAATATCTTAGAAAGTTTGAAGTAAAGGCTTCAATGGGAATTTTTCTTGGATATTCCCACGTAAGCAAAGCTTATAGGGTTTTTAATAAATCATCTTCTAAAATTGAAGAGTCTGTTCATGCGTCCTTTGATGAATCCCAAATGTTTTACAAGGAGAAGGAAACTTCCCCTTCCTCAAGTTCATTACAGGTACACGAATCTTCCAAAGATGTCACTCAAGAAATCCTCCATCTTTCAACTCTTCATATCACTGAATCAGACAGTGATGAAGACATTGCAGAAGTTGTTGCTGTACCACCAATAGTAGATCAAATTCCTCCTGAGGAATTAATCCCAACTATTGCTGAAGATCACATCCCACCTGCTGATGTTGTCACACTTAGAGATCATCCTACATCTCAAGTGATAGGAGACATATCAGCTGGTGTTCAAACAAGACATCAGTTAAGACAGGATGTGATGCATGCTTGTTTCCTTTCACAGATTGAGCCCCTCACCATTAAATATGCTGAGCTAGATCCCCACTAGATCATTGCTATGCAAGAGGAACTCAATCAGTTTGAAAGATGTAAAGTATGGACTTTGGTTCCAAGACCTAAAGGCCAACTGATCATAGGCACCAAGTGGGTGTATAGAAACAAGTTGGATGCAAATGGAATCATTGTAAGGAATAAAGCTAGGCTTGTAGCTCAGGGCTATAGACAGGAGGAAGGTATAGATTATGACCAAACCTTTGCTCCTGTTGCAAGGCTAGAGGCAATAAGGATCTTCTTAGCTATGCAGCCTATATGAAGTTTAAGGTTTTTCAGATGGATATCAAAAGTGCTTTTCTTAATGGTGAGCTAAAGGAAGAGGTATTTGATGAACAGCCACCCGGTTTTGTTTCTTCAACTCAGCCCTCACATGTATTCAAGTTGCAGAAAGCTCTTTATGGACTAAAACAAGCACCAAGAGCCTGGTATGAGACTCTACTAGTTTCCTGTTAGAGCACAACTTTGTTAGGGGAGTAGTTGATAGAACCCTCTTCGTCAAGCACCACAAGGACACAATCCTGTTAGTTCAAGTGTATGTGGATGACATTATTTTTGGTTCCACTGATCCCAAACTATGCAAAAAGTTCTCCAACTTAATGCATTCTAAGTTTAAGATGAGTAGTATGGGTGAGCTGTCTTACTTTCTTGGTCTCCAAGTAAAGCAAGATGCTGATGGCATCTTCATCTCCCAATCTAAATATGCCAAGGAATTGGTAAAGAAGTTTGGGATGGCAGATGCTTCAGTAATGCATACACCTATGGCTACCAATGTAGTTATTGATTCTGATGATCAGGGAAAGCCTGTTGATCAAAAGAATTATAGGGCCATTGTTGGTTCCCTATTGTATTTAACTGCAAGTAGGCCAGACATAATGTTTGCTACATGCCTTTGTGCTAGATTCTAGGTCAACCCCAAGGAATCTCATCTGATTCTTCTCAAGAGAATCTTGAGATACCTGAAGGGATGTCCAAATCTAGGACTTTGGTACCCAGCTGAGTCAGAATTTGAATTAATTGGATATTCTGATTCTGATTATGCTGGTTGTCGAGTTGACAGGAAAAGTACCTTAGGAACTTGTTAGTTCCTGGGAGAGAGATTGGTCTCTTGGTTCTGTAAGAAGCAGGCCTCTGTCTCAACTTCAACTGCAGAAGCTGAATATATAGCAGATGCTAGTTGTTGTTCACAGATCCTGTGGATATAAAATCAACTTTTGGATTATGGGTACTCACACAAGAACACTAAAATCATGTGTGACAGTACAAGTGCTATCTCCATTGCACAAAATCCAGTGCACCACTCTAGAACGAAGCACATTGAGATTAGACACCATTTCCTGAGAGATTGTGTGGAAAAGAACAAGATCAGCCTTGAGTTCATATCCACAGACCTTCAGAGAGGTGATATATTCACCAAGCCCTTAGATGAACAGAAGTATCTGTTCTTTTTGGTTCAACTAGGCATGATTAATGGAAGAGACTAAGTGTGACGTCTGCCTTGTTGAAACCTGTTCGAAGATAGTCGAACGACGTTCGACGATAGTCGATCGGATCAAGTCTATCGTCGACCTATGGTTGAAGATAGCTTATCTTCTTGAAGATCGTCGACCTGCGTTCGAAGATAGTCAAACAGGTCGAGCCTATCGTCGATCTATGATTGACGACAGCTTGCTATTTGTGAAGACAGAAATAGTCGTACGATTGATCGACTACTCTGCTTCAGGACCGATCGTCGAACGACCGTTCGACCATCGTCTCCAGTATCTTTTAAATAGATCGACGATCGCTGTTTTAATATAAAGCCGATGGTCGACCTAGGTTAAGAGATAGTTGCTTTTATCGTCGACGGAGAGCGTCTTTTCGCATTCCGTCTTCCCGCTTGCTCTTTGTCATGCGCTCCGTCCTCGCCGTCTCTCTCTCGTCTTCTCCAGCTCTTTCGATGGCGATTGCTCCAGCGCTTCTTACAGTAGTGAAGTTTGAAGCCAGTTTCAGCGTAGATTTCGATGCCTTCAGCTGCTGCGAACCAGGAATAGTGGAAATTCTAAATCTGTGCAGAGATCAAGGGTTAGAGAAACTCATGTCCTACAGAATAAAGATAAACACTCAAGAGATCAAAGAGTGTGCCTTCACTTCATCTTCAACTGATGACTCGATGACTGGAACAATTAGCGGAGAAGAGGTAATATTGACTCCCGCTATTCTGTCTGAAATTTTTGGATTGATTAATGGTGAAGAAGAGTATGAGCAAGATACTCCTGAGTTCGGAAGGATGTTGATAGAGCTGGGAGATGCCGAAGGCATTCCCTCTAAGCTGCTGAAAATAAATTTCCCATTTAAGATTAAGTTACTTGCGGAAATAGTTGGAAAAGTGCTACTGGGAAAGCACTCCGCCCACGATAATATTACAAGACAGCAATTTGCATTGATGTGTGCAATAGTGAATAAGAAGCAGATCAATTGGGCAGGCATTATGTTTGATCTAATCAGGAAAAATAATGGAAAGAAAGAAGTTACCCTAGGAAGGGTAGTTAGGATTTTTCTGAAGGAGAAATTCCCCCATCTGCTAGTGTCAGCCGCCACCTCCATCAACGGAAGCAAGAATATGGATCCATCGCTGTTCGCCAAATGGAAAAGGACCTTCCTGAAGCCCGCTCCCGCAGGGGTTGCTCCAGTTACTTCTGAGAGCACTAGGACTGTCTCAGTCACTCCCCCTTCTAGCAGCTGGCTCAGCAAATCCATCTCTTCCATCTTCTTCATCTGCTATGCCGTCTACTTCAGTTGAAGTTCCTTCAACTTCAATTGAAGTACGACATTCTGTTTCTCCTCCTGCATCTCCTCTCCCGACTCATCTTGCTGGGATTTCTCATCCCAGTTTTGATTTGTTGGTGTCTGAAATTTCTACTCCAGTTCATTCTCCAATTCCCTCTCCTGATCACATTGATTACCCTGCATCCACTCATACATCTCCAGTTCCATCTCCAATTCATTCTCCAGCTCATCATGCATATACCATCCCTGCTGCTCTTCCACCCTCTGAAATTCCTCCATCATCTTCATCATCTTCTTTTGAAATAACTCCAGCTTTTATTTCTAGCATTGTGGAGTTAATTACCCCCTCAATCAGAACTATGATTGAAGAGGCAATTGCTCCCCTTGCTTCTTCTATATCCTCCTTGACTGCTGCTATTCTGAAACTCTCAAAGTCTACTGAGCCCTCTTTTTCTAGGGGCCTGGTTTCAGTTTCTACTGAAATCAGGCAGGGGGAGATGCTTGATGAAGATGTCTCTGAGCAGCCCTTGGCATCTCCTCCAACAGTTCATCTTGCAGTAGTAGAGAAAGCAATAGAAGATTCAGCTCCTCCTTCTTTATCTGAAAAAGAGATTTCTGATGCTTTGTTGAAATCTGAATTTATTGTTAAAGCTTGTTTAGAAGAAAGTTCTACTCCCTTGGATGCCCTGTACCTAGAAGGAATCATCACCTCCTTTCTAGATGAATTGTGGGAGTTAGGACATGCTGTGGTCGATTCTGAAGGTATTCCCTTTACTTCCTTTTTAGACTTGTTAACTGATATGCTAGTTTGGGAATATCTGGAAGGCATGATTAGATGTCATTTAGAACAATTTTATTCATAAAATTACAGATAAAATGGAAGAAGTTCTAGATTCTCAAGAACCTGTTATCCAAACTGCTCTAGAAGTTCAACCAGGATCAAGTGTTCAAATTTCTGAAGTTGCTCAGCCAGAAGTGCAAGCAGAACTAGTCACTATGACAGTTTCTGATCTTCAAGAATCAGCTGCAGTGGTTCAAATTGAAAAATCTACTGTATGGGATTATTCCCCAGGCTTGGATTTAGATACTCTCCTGGCACAGGATGCCATGGAAGAAGAACTAGAAAGAGCTGCTTGAAAGGAAAAAGAAAGAGCTATGAATGATGCTATTGACCCATATGATCTACCTATCTCTTCTAATTCTGAAGATGAAATCGATTCTGATGAGTCTGCTGAATCTAAAAGAAAAAGAATTGCTAAAAAGAAAAGAAAATTTGTAGCTCCTCCTCCTGCTAATCCAGATAATGATACACCGTATTATATACTAAAAGGGATTGATCCAAAGTCAAAAGACTTCCAGCATTGGATGTTGTTTTCTAAGAACCAGAAAAAGCAAAGGAAAAAGTCAAAGAGGTATGACTCTCCTGTTCCTAGATGGAATCCTAGAGGTCCTCCTCGTCCACCTCCCAGTGCAGGAACCTCAGGAAATTTATCTTCTAAACCTGCTGCTCAATCCGAAAGATCAAATCCATCTCAGTTTGCTCAATGGAGAAGTTCACAAGGATTCCAAGGTAAAAGCCAAACTGGCTATCAAAGACCTGATGCTGTTAAGGAACAGGTAAAGGAGGTAGTATATCAAAGACCAACATTTTCTCCTCCTCAGTCCAAAGAACTTAAAAGCTCTACCTCTCCTAAGCCAGATCCCTCTGAGAAGGATGCTCTAAAAGGTAAGCAATTAATTTTTATCTTAAAATTCTAGCAAGATAGTTGCTAAGTCTGCTCCCCTTTCTTATCTAGTTAATCAGGATAAAGAACCAGTTGACACATCTTCTGAGAATGTTTATGAAAACCCAGAGCTTGATCCTAACTTTAGGATGGCTCGTTTTCTTGAACTGGTTGGAGCAGCGCAAATTAAGAAAGCAAAAGCAGAAGGAAAGGACACTGCAGGATTGACCACAATGTCTAAATTTAAAAAGAAGGAGCTCGACAAGTTCCAGGTTAGACCTGAGATATTTGATCCTTCAAAGTATATGGAAAAGCATCCTGAGGCAGTGGTCCCAAGAACAACAGAATTGAAAATTATTGGAGAACAAGACTTGAAGCTATCGAAAAAAGAAGCTCTAGATCCCACAAGAAAGATTACTTTTGTTTCGAGCTCTTCTGATCCGAAGCATAACTCTGAAGCACCTTAATTATTCATTGATTGATAGTTAATTTCTTATCTGATTGATTGATGATATCTGCTTAGTTATTTCCCTTTATGCATTTTATTTTACTTTCAGTAATTAGTTTTGTTTGTTTTAATTGTTGAGAGACTTAACTCAAATAGGGGGAGATTGTTGGAACCCTAGGTTTTGATTTGAGTTCAGTCCTCTCTTTCTGTCTCTTGACCCAAGATTAATCTATGCTCAAAGGTTAGTTGATAGGTTAGATTCTCTAGTTGTGTAGAATTGCTTTTCCAGATGAATATTTGGTTAAGTAGTTTTTAGTTCGACTATAGTCGAACGTCGCTCGACTATCGTCTATCGGCTGATCGACTATCATCTATCAGTTGGTCGACGTTCTGTCTGCGTTGATAGCTCGACTATCTGTTGATAGGTCGACTATCTGTTTGCTTTGGTAGTTCGACTATCTGTCCTGATAGTTCAACTATCTGATAGCTCGACTATCTGTTGAGAGGTCGACTATCTGTTGTCTTTGATAGTTCGACTATCTGCTTGTATAGTTCAACTATCTGATAGCTCGACTATCTGTTGATAGGTCGACTATCTGTCCGCTTTGATAGTTCGATTATCTGTTGATAGGTCGACTATCTGTGTTGCTTTGATAGTTCGACTATCTGTTGATAGGTCGACTATCTGTGTTGCTTTGATAGTTCGACTATCCGCTTGGATAGTTCAACTATCTGATAGTTCGACTATCTGTTGATAGGTCGACTATCTGTTTTGTTTGATAGCTCGACTATCTGTTGATAGGTCGACTATCTGTTTTTCTGTGATAGGTCGACTATCTGTTTGATAGGTCGACTATCTATTTTGTTTGGTAGTTCGACTATCTGTCCGGATAGATCGACTATCTGATAGCTCGACTATCTGTTCTGATAGGTCGAATATCTGCTGAGGTAGTTCGACTATCTTCTTTGATAGTTCGAGTATTTGGATCGTTCGACTATCTGTCTGATAGGTCGACGATCTCCGTGCGTCGGTCGACGATCTCCGAGGGTCGTTCGACGTTTTGCTGTATGTTTTAAAATAGTTTTGTCGTCTTCTATGATGTGACTAATTTCATACTTATTTTGGCATATTTTATAAAAGATTATCTGAATAAATTGTGATATTATTTCCATGCAATATCAGTTCCATTCTTTATGCATGAGCTAATCTTTTTCTGACAAAGTTGTTTGTCTTATAGCTGAGATATGTTTTCTGCTTTATCTGCCAGGCTGTCCTTTATAGCTGTTGGACTCAAAAAGTCTTCCTTGGCTGTAAAGAGTCTTTTCTGATGTGACTTTCTCTTATATTATTTCATCAGAGTAATTTGCAGCTTCTTAGAAAGCTTTATCCTTTTATAGGATATCTGCTTGCAGTATTTTGTTTTGCTTTATGCTTTTTGCAGCCCAGCTTACAGAGTACAGTAAAAGACAAGATTCAAACTCAGTTAAGAGCCGTTGATGCTGCTGCTATATAAAGACATCCTTGAAGAAAGAAATGAACTAGTTAAGTCCACATAGCAAAAATCAAGTTCATCCAGGAAAAAGGAATTCAAAAGCTAACAGCTACATTCAAGCTTAAGAACTTACAGTTTCAAACTGCTCTCAGCTCATTCACATCTAACTGAGAAGAAGTTCTAGTTCTTCACTCTTCTTCAACCTGAGTTCTCCTGCTTACAGAAAGATCTTCACTCAGAGCCTTTTGAAGAAGAAGAAGAAGAAGATAGCTGCCTGAAGAAGAAATTCTATTTAATATTATTTATCTTCTTGTAGCCTTTTTTTCCTTCAGTATTTTCTGAAGTGTTTCTGCACTGAAGCAAGACTTCACCTGGACGTTCTTTGAGCCAGGGGGAGCCTTGATTCTTTTAGAGCTTTCTAGCTCAGTGCAAGTTATTGTGCTTCTCTAATCTATTATAAAATAGAGAAGACACCTTAACCTCCTTTCCCCCTCCTGTAAAGGGTTATTACTTCCTTCAAAAGTATCCCTTGGTGGCAGGGCACCTGATCAAAAACCTGTGTTGGTTTTTAGACACCTGATCAAAAGTCTAAAGGGTTTCTTGATCTACCTGAAGCAGATCTTGCTGGTGGCAGGGCACCTGATCAAAAACCTGAGTGGATTCCAACCTTGTTGGTAGAAGAGTGGACGTACCCAAGTTGTTTGGGGAACCACTATAAATTCCTTGTGTCATCTGGATTGCTTTAATTAATTACTTGCATTTTGGCTGTGATTAGATCTTAACTAGGTTTGTTAGTTGTTGTTTAGGTTTCCAAGCCTTAACTGTAATTACAGTTGGCTGCCTTTTTGTGCACAACACTTGTGTTAGGCTTTAAGGTTTAAATCTCAAATATCTATAACCTTCATTCCGCATTTAACTCAAAGGGAGTTGAGTAGACAGTCAACTTTGCTAGTGCAATTTTTGATTACTCTATTCACCCCCCCTCTAGAGTAGTATCTATCCCTTCTCTTTCAAGTTGGATCGACTCGCCCCTGGACTTCGACGACAGTATGATCATCTCCATTCGTCGGAGATGAATTCTTTTCAGTCTCGGGGAGTTGATGGGGGACCATCGGCCCATAACAAACCCCAAAAATCTCAAAATATGCTTGCAAACAATTTTGGGTTGGAGGCTGTTAGACACGGCCTGGGACACGGGCGTGTCCCAGGGCGTGTCGGGTGTACACGGCCTGGGACACGGGCGTGTCCCAGGGCGTGTTCAGGCTAGTCGACGTTTGAGAGTCGACGATCGTCGAGCCTGGGACACGGCCTTCGACACGGGCGTGTCCCAGGGCGTGTTCAAATTAATTTTCGAAATTGGCCAATTCAAGTCAGAGCAGGACACGGCCTTGAACACGGCCGGGAACACGGGCGTGTGAGGCTGGACACGGGCGTGTCAGTTGCCGTGTTCTGACCCGTGTACTGGTTTTGGAGATCGGTGAGTACCGTGTAACAGGAGACACGGGCGTGTCTCATGGCTGACACGGGCGTGTCAGGTTCGACACGGGCGTGTCGATGCCCGTGTTTTCGAATATTTCAGTCGGTGCGACTGCCGCGTGTGCCACTTAAGGGTACACGGCCTGTGACACGGGCGTGTCACAGGCCGTGTCGGCCAAAAGAAAAGGGAATTTTCAGTAGATCTTGGCCCTTCATTTTCTTTAAGTAGAATCCTGTGGCTGGAGTTCATTCCTGGGCTGATAAGGCCGGGAAAGGAGGAAAAGAGGGCTCATTTCTAAAATCCTACTCTCTTTCTAAAGTTTAAGAGAGAGGTGAGAGCAAGGAGGAAGAAGAAGTGGAGTCCGGCTGCCGGTGGTGCTACGGTGGTCCAAATCGCGAGCCGAGTTCGGATTTGCGAAGGCAACGCTGCTGCGAAGGCTTTCATCCGTCTCAAATTTCTCTCCATGGCTCCGAAGCGAACTCCTAGGGTAACGATTTCCTGCTTGGACATGTGAAGTCCTTAATTCCTGCATTGCATAGGGAAAACCCTTCCCCGCGAGTGTGCGGTGGGTTGTGGCGTCCCTTGGGGTAGATATGTGAAGTCCCCCTTGTTAGAGTCCGGAATTGGAGTACGGATCTAGGCATGCTGTGTGAAGCCCATCTGGACATGGTCTGGATTGGTGATGCTTGGTTGCATATCGGAGAAGGCTCTGTGATGATTGCTTGTATGCATGATGGATAAAAGTACTGGAGGAAGTCCAGGAAATTATGAGAGTTGGACTCTCTTGTGGCCGTGAGTGCTACTGGTGGAAAGTTGAGCCGTGAGGCTGCAACTAGGAAATGGTGGAACGGGCAAGGTGAAACTGTACCCGCGTCAGTCCAGGCGTGAGTCTGACGATGTGAGCAACGGGAAAGGTGGATCTGTACCCGCGTTATGGTTGTCTAACCTTGGGTGCTTAAGGCCCTGTTAGGATCACATAGCGAGAGTCGACGGCCGGTGAGCCGATTAGACTAGAATGCTCATAGTGCGCCGTTATGTCTGGGACCTCTGAACGGTGTGAATGTGCCCTGAGTGCATGGAGCGTCGGGCCGTCGAGCCGACGTTTGTGATATGTGACGGTGCGGGCGTACACGTCTTGCTTGAATGGCTATATATCATGTGGATGAATGTTATGCAGGGATGGAATTCCGCTGCCCCGTGCCAGGGGCAGGGTCGTTATAATTGGTCAGCTGAATGCTGACCGTTGCCCTGTTTTGCCACCGTTTGGTGGATTGGTTCTTACAGGTGCTGGAGGAGCTGGTCCGAGCGGGACTTAGCGGGCTGAAGCCCAAAGCTGCGTTGCTGCCCTCGAAGGCATTGTTTTGTTTCTTTTGTTCATGTGTGGCCGGCCTGCTTGCCGATGTCTGTAAACCACACTCTTATTAAGAGAAACTGTTGTAAGGCCTTAAGGCCAGACTCTTTTGATGTATATATATACATTCCTATGTTAGTGGACAATGTTATTTATCTTGAGTTCAATAATTCAACCGTGAAACTTCCGCTAGAATGCTCTGTGTTAGGATGCGTTGGTTATGATATTATTTCGTAGCGTCTCCGCCTGTTTGTGGAATATGGTGTGGGGCCCCGGCCGGACCCTCTATTATATTCTTCTTGACGGGTAGAGGTGTTACAATTTGGTATCAGCTTGTTGGTCGATCTCTTCCGAATTCGCGGACGAATTCTTTTGAGAGGTGGCGAGAACGTGTTCGTGCTGTCGTTATAACATTTAATTTGAACTCAAGATTGTCCACTTAGGAATGCAAATACACTTGGTTGTTGAACTTGTGTATTCTTTTTGTATGATTGCCATTTGTATTGGTCGTTAACCTGTGTAATTTACATATATAGGTGACCAGAAGTGTTGCGGGTCAGTCCGAACCACAACGTTCTGTTGAGAGTGGGGCACCAGCCGAGGTGCCCACAACTCCTCCATCCGCTGAAACAGTCCGTCTTATCACGGAAACGGTACTTGCGGTGATGAATGCTCAGCAAGCGGGGCAGGCACGTCCTGCAGTGGTGCCAACGCAAGCTGGGGTACGGCAAGAACCGGTAGAAGCCGAAGTTGATCCGCGGGTAGCAGATCAACAATGGAAGCAATTCTTGAGCTTTAAACCTCCGCAGTTTCATGGGGCGGGTACACCGGCCCAAGCAGAGGATTGGCTTGCAAGAATTAAGAGGATTATGAGAGCTATCAGGGTTGAGGAGGAACAGAAAGTCATGTTAGCCACTTTCCTACTGGAAGGAGAGGCGCGATTGTGGTGGGATGAGATTGAACTGCATCACTTGGCTGGCAGGCAATTGGCAGAGATTACAATGGAAGAATTCTCTCGGTTGTTCTTAGCACAACATCTGCCGATGCAGCAAAGGATATCGATGGAAATGGAGTTCCAACGGTTAGCACAGGGAGATCGAAGTGTGGATGACTACCTGCATGAGTTCACCCGTTTGGGAAGATATGCGGGCTCGATCTTCGCCGAAGAAGAGCGTAAGACTAGTCGGTTTTATGCGGGACTGCGAGATGAGCTAAGGTATTTGCTCTCGAGTTCTGTGAGTCAGGGATTCCAAGCCTTAGTCTGTACGGCTCGTTCTTTGGAGACGGACATGAAACGGGGGCAAGCAAAGGGAAACCTGGCGGTTGTGAAGCCGGAGTTTAAGCCGCCGCGTCCGGACAAGTTTGGCTATCGAAGGAAATGGAATAAGAAGTCTAAGTCTTCTGGACAAGCTCCTTCTGCGACTGTGACGGACACATCTGGGAATGGAGCTCGTGCTTGTTGTACGTGCGGGAAGGTTGGACACTTCGCACGTGAATGCCGATTTGGTCCTCCAAAGGGTGATAAGAAGACGGGAGCGTCTTATGCGGAGAAGGGGAAGGCTGTGGTGGAGTCTTCTGCCTCGCACGCGCAGCCCAGGGTCTTCAACCTTGGACAACAGGAGGCCATTAAGCAAGCTGGTGTCGTCACAGGTGCGCTTAAGTTTTAATGTTTGTACTTTTGGTGTGCTGTGCTTGTTTTAATTGTCATGTTATAGGGTTTGTCCTTATACGAGAGTATCCGGCGCGAGCACTGTTGACACAGGTGCTTCACATTCGTTTCTATCTGAGGATTTTGTCTTGCGTGTCGGGGTGCCTATCCGGACCAAGACAGACAGTGTAAAGGTGTTGTTGCCTAACGGATGTTTGATGTGCGCGGATCGATCTTGCGGTCTTGAGGTCAAGATAGGAAGTCGGGAGTTCAAGGTGGAAACACTAGTATTGCCGATCAAAGAGTTTGATATAATCTTTGGTATGGACTGGCTTTCAGAGCAGCGTGCCTGTATTGATTGCACTTCAAAAGAGGTCACACTTGGGCAAAATACCGAACAAGAGACCAAGTTCATTGGTATGCAAGGGATGAGTGGGATGTTATTATACGCTCTCCAAGTTGTTAAGGCAGTTCGGAAGGGTGCGGAGTTGTTCTTCACACTCATAGAGGCGGTGGCGCCAAAGGCCAGTGTGAGTGAAGTGCCGATTGTGTCGGAATATGCGGATGTGTTTCCAAAGGACCTTCCGGGGTTACCTCCCCAAAGGGAAATTGACTTCGCTATCGAGCTGGTGCCGGGTGCAAAACCCGTGACCCGTTCGCCGTATCGGGTAGTGCCAAAAGAAATGGCCGAACTGAAAGTTCAGTTGCAAGAGTTGTTGGAGCAGGGATACATACGCCCAAGTATGTCACCTTGGAGCGCGCCTGTTCTTTTTGTGAAAAAGAAAGACGGTGGTTTGCGACTATGTATTGATTATCGCGAACTAAACAAACTGACGGAGAAAAACAAGTATCCAATTCCTCGGATCGATGACTTGTTCGATCAGCTAGCGGGCTCAACCGTCTATTCGAAGTTGGATTTGAAGTCCGGGTATTACCAGTTGCGGATTAGGGAAGGTGACATTCCCAAGACAGCATTTGGCACACGCTATGGTCATTATGAGTTCACAGTGATGCCGTTCGGCTTATGTAATGCGCCTTCGGTTTTCATGGATCTCATGCATCGAACGTTCCGCGAATACCTGGATTTGTTTGTGATTGTGTTTATTGATGATATCCTTGTATATTCACAATCGGAGGAAGATCAAGCAAACCATTTGCGATTAGTATTGCATACCTTGCGAAGGAATAAGCTGTATGCCAAGTTCTCAAAGTGTGAGTTCTGGCTCTCGTCGGTGGCTTTTCTAGGCCATGTGGTAAGTGGAGAGGGCATAGCGGTGGATCCGGCTAAGATAAGTGCCATTCGGGATTGGCCAGTGTTGTCTTCAGTGGCCGAAGTCAGGAGTTTCCTTGGACTGGCGGGCTACTATAGGAGGTTCGTGGGGAACTTCTCCCGGATTGCTTTGCCTCTGACTACGTTGACGAGAAAGGATCAGAAGTTCGTTTGGACGCCGGAGTGCGCACGAGCTTTTGAGGAGCTGAAAAGTCGTTTGACCACGGCGCCTGTTTTGACGTCGCCATGTGGTACAGATGGATTTGAAATATACAGCGATGCGTCAGGAAGCGGCTTAGGCTGCGTTCTCCTGCAGTTTGGCAAGGTGATCGCTTATGGTTCACGTCAATTGAAAGTGCATGAGCGTAATTACCCCGTCCATGATTTGGAGTTGGCGGCGGTGATCTTTTCGCTAAAGTTGTGGCGGCATTATCTATATGGCGTGAAAGTAGATATTTATACCGATCATAAAAGCTTAAAGTATCTGCTCGATCAAAAGGAGTTGAATATGCGACAAAGGAGGTGGATGGAATTCCTTGGGGATTTTACATTCGACATTCATTATGTTCCCGGAAAGGGAAATGTGGTTGCTGATGCCTTGAGTCGTCAGACTCCTGTACGGGCAAATTGGTTGCGGATACATGATGAGCGGTTAATCCAGGAGTTGGAAGCCTTGGAGATATCTTGTGTGGAAAGAGATTCTTCAACTGAAGTAAGCATGAACTGGTTGGAAGTTCAATATGACCTTGCTGATAGGGTTCGGCGGGCAACGGAGTTGGATGAAAGTCTCCAACGCTATGCAAAGGAGGGATCTGGTGATCAGTTCTCCTGGGATGATGGCTTGTTACGAAAAGATGGCCGATTATGCGTCCCTAGTGCGGGTAAATTGCGAGAAGAGCTGCTATATGAAGCGCACTTTACAAAGTATTCAATTCACCCTGGGAGCACAAAAATGTACAAAGACATGAAGAAACTGTTCTGGTGGCCTGGTTTAAAGAAGGACATAGCCTCGTATGTGGCTAAATGTCGTACTTGTGCTTTGGTAAAGGCAGAATGTCAATGGCCGAGTGGTTTCCTGAAGTCGTTGCCGGTTCCGCAATGGAAGTTTGAGGATATTTCTATGGATTTCGTGCACGGATTGCCGAGATCTCAGCGTGGCCATGACTCAATCTGGGTGATTGTAGACCGGTTGACAAAGGTGGCTCACTTTATACCAAACAAGCGGGACGATTCAGTGGAAACATTGGCAAAGCTCTATGTGGAGCAGATAGTTCGATTGCACGGTGTTCCCCGGAGCATCGTAAGTGACCGAGATGGGCGTTTTACTTCAAAGGATTGGAGATTAGTTCATCAAATGTTGGGCACGAAGTTAGCATTCAGTACGGCCTTTCACCCGCAAACGGATGGCCAAACTGAACGAACCAACAGAACGATGGAGGATATGCTCCGTATGTGCGCCCTGGACTTCGGTAAGAAGTGGGAAGAACATCTTGTTATGGTGGAATTTGCCTATAATAATAGCTATCAAGCGAGTATAGGCATGGCCCCATTTGAAGCGCTGTATGGTCGCAAGTGTCGTACACCGCTAGCTTGGGCAGAAATTGGCGAGACTAAACTTTTAGGCAAAAAGGAAGTCGAGGATGCTACCTCAACAATACGCTCTATTCGAGAGAGGCTCCTAATAGCCCAAGATCGGCAGGCCAAGTATTACAATGCTAAGCACCGGAACGTGGAGTTCGTGGTGGGTGACTGGGTCTATTTAAAGATTAAGCCCTTCAAAGGCGTATCTCGGATCCGGCAGTTGAAAAAGCTAAGTCCGCGCTACCTTGGTCCGTTTGAAGTGGTGGAGCGAGTTGGGGAAGCTGCCTATCGGTTAGCTCTTTCATTGGAATTGAGTGGATTGCATGACGTGTTTCACATCTCGGTGTTACGCAAAGCAGTCAAGGATCCAGCTCATATAGTTGAAAATGATCGAGTTCCAGTTGAGTATGGGCTAACGACAAAGGTGAAGCCTATACGGATAGAGGATCGAGCCGAGAAACAGTTGCGGAACAAGGTGATCGGGATGGTCAAAGTCCGGTGGGACAATTGTGGCCGAGAAGAGCTAACATGGGAGCGCGAGCAGACCATGCGAGCCGAGTTTCCCGAGTTATTTTCGTAACTTGTTCACTCGTTGTATATGTAATAGAAACATATAAATGTTTTGTTATTTTCTCCCTATTGTTTTCAAATTTCGGGACGAAATTTTATTAAGGGGGGGAGGATTGTAACACCCCAAAAATCTCAAAATATGCTTGCAAACAATTTTGGGTTGGAGGCTGTTAGACACGGCCTGGGACACGGGCGTGTCCTAGGGCGTGTCGGGTGTACACGGCCTGGGACACGGGCGTGTCCCAGGGCGTGTTCAGGCTAGTCGACGTTTGAGAGTCGACGATCGTCAAGCCTGGGACACGGCCTTCGACACGGGCGTGTCCCAGGGCGTGTTCGAATTAATTTTCGAAATTGGCCTATTCAAGTCAGAGCAGGACACGGCCTTGAACACGGCCGGGAACACGGGCGTGTGAGGCTGGACACGGGCGTGTCAGTTGCCGTGTTCCGACCCGTGTACTGGTTTTGGAGATTGGTGAGTACCGTGTAACAGGAGACACGGGCGTGTCTCATGGCTGACACGGGCGTGTCAGGTTCGACACGGGCGTGTCGATGCCCGTGTTTTCGAATATTTCAGTCGGTGCGACTGCCGCGTGTGCCGCTTAAGGGTACAGGCCTGTGACACGGGCGTGTCACAGGCCGTGTCGGCCAAAATAAAAGGGAATTTTCAGTAGATCTTGGCCTTCATTTTCTTTAAGTAGAATCCTGTGGCTGGAGTTCATTCCTGGGCTGATAAGGCCGGGAAAGGAGGAAAAGAGGGCTCATTTCTAAAATCCTACTCTCTTTCTAAAGTTTAAGAGAGAGGTGAGAGCAAGGAGGAAGAAGAAGTGGAGTCCGGCTGCCGGTGGTGCTACGGTGGTCCAAATCGCGAGCCGAGTTCGGATTTGCGAAGGCAACGCTGCTGCGAAGGCTTTCATCCGTCTCAAATTTCTCTCCATGGCTCCGAAGCGAACTCCTAGGGTAACGATTTCCTGCTTGGACATGGGAAGTCCTTAATTCCTGCATTGCATAGGGAAAACCCTTCCCCGCGAGTGTGCGGTGGGTTGTGGCGTCCCTTGGGGTAGATATGTGAAGTCCCCCTTGTTAGAGTCCGGAATTGGAGTACGGATCTAGGCATGCTGTATGAAGCCCATCTGGACATGGTCTGGATTGGTGATGCTTGGTTGCATATCGGAGAAGGCTCTGTGATGATTGCTTGTATGCATGATGGATAAAAGTACTAGAGGAAGTCCAGGAAATTATGAGAGTTGGACTCTCTTGTGGCCGTGAGTGCTACTGGTGGAAAGTTGAGCCGTGAGGCTGCAACTAGGAAATGGTGGAACGGGCAAGGTGAAACTGTACCCGCGTCAGTCCAGGCGTGAGTCTGACGATGTGAGCAACGGGAAAGGTGGATCTGTACCCGCGTTATGGTTGTCTAACCTTGGGTGCTTAAGGCCCTGTTAGGATCACATAGCGAGAGTCGACGGCCGGTGAGCCAATTAGACTAGAATGCTCATAGTGCGCCGTTATGTCTGGGACCTCTGAACGGTGTGAATGTGCCCTGAGTGCATGGAGCGTCGGGCCGTCGAGCCGACGTTTGTGATATGTGACGGTGCGGGCGTGCACGTCTTGCTTGAATGGCTATATATCATGTGGATGAATGTTATGCAGGGATGGAATTCCGCTGCCCGTGCCAGGGGCAGGGTCGTTATAATTGGTCAGCTGAATGCTGACCGTTGCCCTGTTTTGCCACCGTTTGGTGGATTGGTTCTTACAGGTGCTGGAGGAGCTGGTCCGAGCGGGACTTAGCGGGCTGAAGCCCAAAGCTGCGTTGCTGCCCTCGAAGGCATTGTTTTGTTTCTTTTGTTCATGTGTGGCCGGCCTGCGTGCCGATGTCTGTAAACCACACTCTTGTTAAGAGAAACTGTTGTAAGGCCTTAAGGCCAGACTCTTTTGATGTATATATATACATTCCTATGTTAGTGGACAATGTTATTTATCTTGAG
Organism: Platanthera zijinensis; assembly: GCA_039513925.1. Classification (NCBI taxonomy): domain Eukaryota; kingdom Viridiplantae; phylum Streptophyta; class Magnoliopsida; order Asparagales; family Orchidaceae; genus Platanthera; species Platanthera zijinensis. The sequence continues at coordinate 98,058,803 of CM077079.1, forward strand.
TTCAATAATTCAACCGTGAATCTTCCGCTAGAATGCTCTGTGTTAGGATGCGTTGGTTATGATATTATTTCGTAGCGTCTCCGCCTGTTTGTGGAATATGGTGTGGGGCCCCGGCCGGACCCTCTATTATATTCTTCTTGACGGGTAGAGGTGTTACACATCGGCCCATAACAAACCAGGGCCCACTTTACTCTATTCTCGCCGGAAGACTTGATCGGTGTGACAATCTGATCCCGTGGATGCGTCCGGATGCGCGTCGCAAACTTTTTAATATAAAACTTTGTTATTTTTGGTTTTATTTTCATATATTTGGCACATGGACTCTTCGATCAATCATAGCAGTAGATTCAGGGTTTCCGTAATGCTTAGAATGTTAAAAAAAGGAGTGTTAGAGGCTTGGAAAGATCATTGCAGAATTTGGCGAAGTATTCCCGGATTCAAGCGATCCCTCCCCGGTGCCGACGCTATAAAACCCTAGGTGACGACTCTTAGGCCACCATACTCCTCCCCAAGGTAATCCTTACCTCCACCTTCGTTTTCCCCACCTCGAACCCTCAATCCACCACCTAGAGTCACCCCTACAACCCGCTGAAAACCTTCGGGCAACATCCTTTTTGGTTACTGTTCATTAATTAAAATCACTATTCATTTCCCTAAGTTTTGATCTTCCTGTTCCTTCCGCCTCCCCTTCCTGCTATAGGCCTGCCGACCACCCCTTGTTTCCTTTCAACAAGCTGACCACCCCACCCCCAGCACCCCACCGCCCAACTCCACCTAAAAACCTGCCACCTCCATGGACCTATTTGCCCTAGCCGACCACTCCTCCCCCTTCCCCCCCGTGGATCCACCTCCCACCGCTCCGAAAACCCTAGATCTATTTTGATCTAGTGTTACCACCCTCCGATCCATCATTTTCATACGTATTCCTCTTCCCGCAGCCCGGATCCCCCGTCAATATACCAGATCTATCCTCCCCTTGGCCATATCCTTCCATATTTGGTCGGATCTATCCGTTTCCAGCCACTGCAGCCCTTTTCCACCGTGGAAGGCTTCCATCCCGGCACGCAAACCTGGATCTACTTCCAAAACTGTCAGATCTTCCCCGCCTCGAACATTCCCTTATTTGTGAGTTGTTTTGTTGTATGGACTTTTGATTTTCAGTACTTGAACGTTGTTTGAGTTACTCATATTTTTTTGGATATTTATATGTGGAATTTTGCCCCGTAAAGAACTGTGATTGCAGCAAGGAGCCATCCGTGGCGTGCTTATTTTGGCCCTTCGTTTTGAGGAAAGCCTTGCTTAATCACCCTATTGAAACTGTTTTCGCTTATATTATTGAATGCGTGGGTTTTGAGTTTTATTTGAATTATTTTCCGAATGGACACTGTGCATCATCATAAAGTGTTCACGTATTCACTCACACGAGTTAGCCTAGATTGCACGACACGCAACCTACCCTACATCACCTTTACCTCCTTGGTTCTCTCTCATGCCCAACTATTATGATTCAGGTAATAATATGATGTGAATCATAATACAAGTTTAAATTATTTGAGTGATTGTTGCTTTGTCATATACTTTTTTAACAAAAGTTGAAACTTATAGTCATAGTTCTGTTAATTATGCATACTTTCTTATAAAAAAATATTTTAGTTTGATTTTCTTTTCAAATTAGGCTTATTTTTTGAGTGATTGTATTGATTCAGAATTCATGTTGCACTCGATTAATTACATGCCACTCTCACATCATCAAAACAATGTGACGAGTCATGCAGCCTGGAGACAAGTTCCGCGAATGTTGGAGAAAGTCGACGAGACCTGTACGAGTCAGCTAGTTCAGGCTCTTGGCTGGCATTTACTAGCTAAAACCCTGCCCGGCGAGATCCCAATATGTGTGATGCTATGTTGTAGTAGTCAAATTAATTTGCAATCATAGATGTCATAGAACTCGGTGAAGATGGATAATACTACTATGAAAGAAACTGTTCTCAAAGTGATTTAAATATACAATTGATCCTTTTTTGGTATGTAATTTTTTTAGTTTTTTTGTGCTTAATTGCATATTTAGTAATATACAATACAAACAAATCAAGTGATCACATTTATTTTGTTCATTTTATATCAAATAGAGTATTCCGTGGTGAATTTTTATTACCTCTTGTTACTTAATTGCATGAAAATTCAAGTTATTTTTATATTACATAATCTGGTTAGAAATGATTATAGATTTCTATTATCTTTGGTTTTCTCAAATTCACCCACGTATATTTTTATTTTTGCCACGACCAACGTTATTGGAATTCTTAAATTCAATTCCAATTCTGTTAGACCGAACAAGCCCCGAGAGATACTTAAAATGCATGAGATTTTTTTCATTCTAGCAAAATGTAACAATTTGACTTCTCTGTTATTAATTTCTTGTTAGCATAGTGCTATTTTTATTATTATTTAGGATGTGTCATTCAAATCCAAGGATCTTTGGAATGCAAGGTTGCATGTGATGCGGGGGGCTTTCTCATGTTCCATGGAAAATCTCTTTGATGTATAGAGATGCACAGAAAGAACACTTGAACTGGTCACTTCCAGATGAGGAGAGAAAAATGAGAATGTGTTTGTAGTATGATTACTCAACATGTTATTTTATTTTATCTCTCTTTTTTAGTGGTAAGGGCTGTTTGAGTTGTTTTCATTTTTCCTAGCCTGTTTTTTGTCGTCTTGAACTTTTTTCAAATCAAGTTTCTGCGCCTTCCCAATATTTGTGCAATTAATTATTTAGAATTTTTTGACGATGCCCATCTCCAACTCACCGGAGCAAAAATACCGCACCAAAGTGAGCCATGTTTGTTGAAGGAACATTGTGTATTGCATTCTAAATTCTTGTGGTTTGAATTTTTCAATTGTATGTTCACTTATTATATTGCTAAATCATTTGTTGAAGCCAAATGTACCTTTAAGCTTGTGTTCATTTGAATTGTCTGGCAATCAAAGTTATTGTTTAAGGTAGACATTCTGAATTTACCATTTAAAACCTACCAGTCGGATTTCCACAAAATCTTAAAAAAATATATGTATTTATTATATTCGGAATTTAATATATGTATAATCGTAGAAGAGTTAGTTACTCCGTTACACTTAACCCTGTGATGTTGGGTTTGATGTGTGCCGTGCAATCTAAGCTAACTCGAGTGAGTGGACACGTGAACACTTTATGATGATGCTCAGATTCCAACCGACAATTAATTCAAGTAAGAAATTTCAACCCACGCATTCAATAATTTATGTTAAGACAAGTTTCCAATAGGGCAATTAGGCAAAGGCTTTCCTCCCAACGGAGGGCCTAAAATAAGCGCGCCACAAATGGTTCCTTCCTGCAATCATAATTCTTCACGACACAAGTCCACATATGAATATCCAAGCAAATATAAGTAATCCAAAAGATGTTCAAGTGCTGAAAATTAACCTTTCCAAACAGCAAACAACTCACAAATAAAGGAATGTCCGAGGCAGGGAAGATCCGACAGTTTTGAGGGAAGATCCGGGTTTGCGTGTCGTGATGGTGGCTGTTTGCGGTGGAGAAGGGTTGCGGTGGGCTGAAAACGGGTTGATCAGACCAAATATGGACATATCCGGCCAGGGGGAGGGTAGATCCGGTGGTGGAAAGCGGATCCGGGTTACGGATGTTGAAGGGGTTAAGGGGAATTATAGATCGGGGTTTGATCTCCCAGATTGGGCATGATCATAGAGAGAGGGAGGCCGGTTGAGGGTGGTATCACTAGATTAAGATAGATCTAGGGTTTTCGGAGTGGTGGGAAGTGGATCCACGAAGGGGAAGAGAAGGAGGGGTCGGTTATGGAAAAGGAGGCCCAAGGGGCTGTCAGTTTTGGGAGGGTAAGGGGGATGCCGGTGCTGGGCTGTAGGCAACAGGCCGGCGGTGGTGTTCCGGGCACAGGATGGGGAGATAGAACAGGAAACGGGAGGGAGAGGGGTTGCTTCCCTGGTTGCAGGTCGGTGGGGTTCGGGTGGGGTTTTTGAGTGGATTCGGTGGCCGGATGGGGAAGGAGGTGGTGGAAAATGATGGAGGGGGCTAGGGTTTACCGTGGGTATGAAGTTCCACCTATAGGAGTCGACACCTAGGGATCCACAGCATCGGCACAGTGGCTTGATCGCAGAGTTTCAGGAATGACTTCCTCCAAAATAAGTAATCATCTTTACAAGCCTCTAACACTCATATTTATAACATCCTAAGAATTAGGGCAACCCAGAATCTACGACTATGATTGGCCGAAGAGTTCATGTTTCAAATATAAGAAAATAAAACAAAGAATAACAAAGTTATATATCAAAAAAGTTCACGACGCGCATCCGGACGCATCTACGGGATCAGATCGTCATTCCGATCAAGTATTCTGGCGAGAATAGATGAAAGTTGGCCCTTCTTTGTTATGGGTCGATGGTACCCCATCAACTCTCCCCGATTGAAAAGAATTCATATACAATGAATGGCGATGATCATATTGTCGTTGAACACCAGGGGCGAGTCGATATAGCTCAGTAAGTAGAATCCACGAGTCATCAGAGGCGGAGCGGCCTCTCCAATGAACAAGGTAGCGGCATGAAAGTCCAGTGGCGGTAGGGACGAACTCAAGGGTGACGATGTCTGTAATACTCTCAGTACGATTCTCTTATGAAGTGGATCCCAGAGCGATCACAGGTGCAGACGGTGTCCCCAAAGGTGAGGAACTCCCAGGGGTGCGTACAGATGGGGGCAGGGCAAGTGGTAGAGGTAAGTGGGAGGAAGCTGTAGCTTGTGATGAGGTGGAGTGGTGGTGATCATTCCGACTCGGGACCGAATATTCACGAGGTTCATGATACGGAGTCAAGTCCTCAAAAATTAACACCGGATGGATTCCTATACTCGTGGGGATATTCAAATCATAGGCATTTGTCCCGATCCATTTAATGATCGAGTAGGGATCCATTCGTTTAACGCTTAATGTTTTGGCAGGCCTCAGTGGGAGCGTCTCCTCCCGGAGTCGGACGATTACCTGCTCGCATTCGTAGAAAACCTGTTCTCACTTGTTTAAATCTGCACGGGTTTTATAGTTTTCATTACTTGAAATAATTTGTCAACGGACTGACTCACATAATTCTTACAAATGGCGTGCAAATGACTCGGCGGAATCACTTGGATGAGACTCTAATATACAAGGAATGAGGTCGATTTGCTTCTTTGGCTCATACCCTAATACTATGTGAAATGGGCTCAACCTTATGGACTTATTGACCGAACTATTGTAGGAGAATTTAGCGACGGGAAGTACGGAGTCCCATCTCGCCACATGCTTGCCTATAAGACATCTAAGCAAATTCCCTAGACTGCGGTTCACAACCTCAGTCTTCCCGTCTGTCTGGGGGTGATAAGCAGATGAAAACTTCAGGGTAGATCCCGTTTTGTACCATAGGGTCTTCCAAAAGTGACTCATGAATGTAACATCCCTGTCGAAGACTATGGACTTTGATAGGCCATGTAACCTAAAGATGTCCCAAATGAAAATGGATGCAACACGTGATGCGTCAGCAGTCCTAGAGCAGGCTATGAAGTGTGTCATCTTGGAAAAGTGATCAATGACTACAAAAATGGAGTCGTACTTCCAAACCGTGCACGATAGTCCAAGGACAAAGTCCATATTAATGTCCTCCCAGGGTCTAAGTGGGACTGGAAAGGGCGTATATAATCATGTATTCTGTTTATTTCCCTTCGTAGTCTGACACGTACTACAATATCAGACAACTCTGGCCACATCCCTCTTCAGGACTGACTAATAAAATCGATCATCGACGATAGCTAAGGACTTATCCCTACCAAAATGCCTGGCAGCTCCGCCCGCATGAAGCTCCCAAATAAGATATTCGCAGTATGATGTGCTTGGGATGCATATGTAGGAACCCCGGTAAAGGTAACCTTCCCAAATCTGGAAACCGTCGACAGGTTCGGGTGGGTTTTGGGATAAAGTTGTGTATATCTCATCAATGTCCGAACAACCTAGGTAATCAGCAATAATCTGCTCAAGTCCATCCACGTGGGCTCTCAGGGTCTGTAGAAGGGGGACCCACCGACTTCTTCTAGGAATCTAAGTACCGAAGAACCTGGTTTTCCAAATAGAGAATGAACTCCCGAGAAAGGAGGAAGTGTCTCCAGTATCATAATGACTGAACAATCGCATAAAATTTCCTCTCGTAATTGGAGTATTTTTACTTGGCTTCATTTAACTTTTGCTGAAATAGGAGAACGGGTGTACCTCCTGGCTCAGCACACGACCAATTCCTAATCCTAAAGCATCACACGCAATGGTGGGAGATCATCAGGTAAATCCTCAGGCATGATGTCAACAAACTCCTCTAGTAAAGTGTAAATCTCTAGGGGGAGATCCGGGGTCACAGTCGGACTCTCAGAAGTTATGGTGGCAGCAACTAAAAGTCTTTGTTTTCAAGGATAGCTAAATCACCTAGATAGGGGGTGAATAGGTTGCTTAGTCCTTAGTGACTATCTTTTATTTTTCGTGTGTTGTATGCTTTATTATTTGATTAAATTCTTCTTTCAAGACATGCAACCTGAACAAAGAAAATGACACAAAAAAGAACACATAGATTTATAGTGGTTCCCCTAATAAGGGTACATCCACTTTCCCTCCCACCTGTCCAACTATCTTGTTGGACTAGGCACTACTCCAAAATTTACTCCAAAGAGCTTTCACCTCAAATCCCTCAGGATCTCTCAGTCTCCTCCAAGACTTACAACTCAGCCACAAGGGCCTACAACTCAGTGATTAGCAGATCACCTACCTCAGGCCAAAAGCCCTACACTTAGGCTAGGAGGACAACCCTACCTTAGATCCACTAGGGATCCTACCTCAGAGCAAACTTGCTCCTACCACTCAGATCCAAGAGGATCCTATAACTCAGAGAGCTTTACTCTCATATAACTCATGCAATATTTCCCTACCTAAGGCCAGTGACCCTACAACTCAAATCAAGTTGAATCTTACAAGATAGAGGTGGGTTGGTGAGTCTTGATTGGACATTTGAAAAATTTCTCTATGCTAATATACCTTGATTGAGATAGACTCAACCCAACTTTGACTCCAGGAATATATTTCCTGGGTCTACCTTACTTTAACTAAGATATACTCAGTCCAAACTTCTTCTTCACAGCAGCAGGGATTTTTACTGCTGGAACTGTGAAGGGACTGTAGCAAAACTTGCTGCTACTTGAGTTGAAGGATTCTCAGCTCAACTACTTTACAACAAGGATTAAGAGACTTGTGCTGGAAGCAACTTGCAGACAACAGTTCTGCTTCCACTTTCTTTTCTAGGCTGAGGAGATTCAGCCCTTACTTCCTCTTGATAGCCTCCTGTAAAAGATTTATAGAGTAGAAGCTGGAACTGTGAAGACCTTGCTGGTGCAGATAGAAAATAACACCATCTAACTTTCTATCTCCTCTTCAGAGATCTTTTGATCTTGTTGTAGTCGATGATGAAGAAAAATAACTAACTTGTCTTGCTCTTTGTCTTGCAGACTTTAGCTTCCTGTTCTTCAGTCACAACAACAATGACGGTGAAAAAGAAGCATCTTGACTGCTCCTTAAAAAGCTATCTTCATCTGTAAATGCTTTTACTTTTATCAGTTATGTCCCAACGTCTCTTTGAGTAGTGGGCCCCAAACTTTAATGTCAGGCGCAACCTTACTTTAATGCCAACTGTCGTATAGTAGCTCAGCGACGCCTTTTGTCATATACTGTAGCTTTTCTGCTAACAATTTGTATAAGGTTGACTTGTTGACTTGCTGATGTCACCATTTGTGGGCTTTGTCAAAAACCAAACATCAGCAGCATAGGTGCTAAGTTACCATGCCTTACTCAGCGCCAAAACACTTAGAAAAATTATATCTATCTAGGCGTTGACAGCATTGAGTGAGCACGCCTCACTCAATACCAAAATACTGAGCCAATCTTTCTGTCGTTAGGCATCGACATTGTTAAGTGATCAAGCCTCACTCAACGTTTTTTGACTTGGCTCAGTCTTTAGCCTTTTATGTTTGGCGTTTAGAGCATTGAGTGAGCACGCCTCTGTCAACGCTTTTTGCCTTAGCCAATTTTCTGCGTTTGCAGCATCTTAAGCGATGAGAGCGTTGAGTGAGCATGCCTCCCTCAATGCTTTTTGCCCTGGCCAGATTTACTGGAACTTGGTATTGAGTTAGTAAGCTCCACTCAACGCAAAACTACATAACAGACATTTCTATTATTTGGTGTTGAGTGAGTGAGCTACACTCAATGCATTTGGACTTAGTTAAATATCTGTGTCTAAAAAAGAATACTCACTTTGATAATTAGTCAATGCATTATCACATGGCGTTGAGTGAGCTTGCCTCACTCAACGCCTGCGGACTTGGTAAATATTCACAGATTTCCTATGGTGTTGACTAACTGAGCTATACTCAACGATTATGAAGCTATGGTGTTAAGTGAGTGAGCTACACTCAACGCCTATGGAGTTAGCCATATTTCATCTTATTTCTACTTAGGCTATTATTGCATTAGCCTCTCTCACAGCTTTTTGTTGTATACTGTTGAGTGAGCTGACTTCAGTTAATGCCTGTGGACTTAGCCATTTTTCAAGCCTGCCATTACTTTGGCATTGACTCTATAGGCTCCACTCAGCGCTATAAGTCATCTGGCATTGAGTGAGTGCTTTTACTCAACGCATGTGGACTTAGACATATTTTTGTCAATCCACACCTTAGGTAAGAGTTTACCTAGCTTTGCCACTTTGGCTACTTGTCCCATCAATATTATAGGACAACATGCAATTACTAAACTTGAGCACAAGTTAGATCACCACATGTGTATACATTGTATGCTAGGCCTTCTTCAAATCAAGTACATTGGGATCAATTGACCAAACAATATCTCCCTATTTGAAAAGTCAAAACCTATGCCAATGTATACACTAACATACTTAAGCAACATATACAGAAAACAATAACACAACATGAATCAGAAAAAAAATCAGAATTGTAACACATGATATCTCATTTAACATATAAGGAATTATAATGTTTGTGCATAAAACAAAATGTCACATTCCTCAACCCTATAAGCAAGACCTGAAGCTTTTCAAGTATCAGGTTCTCTTATCACAATTCCACTGCCCTTGGATTTCTTCGCAAGTTTGTCTTCTGCTCTAGCTATCTTCTTTCCCTTCTTGTCTGCTTCATCAGCTGCCTTTGCCTTAGTTGCTTTTTCCTTTTCAGCTTCAGCTTTCTCGTCTCTCTGTCTCTGAAAGTAGTTATAGGGCTTTGGAAAATACTTGGAGGGCTAGACTTTATCAGGAGACAGAAGGTTTGCATTTTTGTTTTTCCTGTACAACCTCCTTAAGGTGTCCCTCTTATCCATCTTGTCCCATTCTATAATATTGTATAGTTTGTGTCTATCTATCTTCTTGGACGTTACTTGATCCCAGGCAGTAAGAATGATAGACCTGGATTCTGGGCTCCATACTTCAAAATAAGGCCTCTTCTCCATTTCCTCTCTATATCTTTTCTTCCTCAGCCTGATCTCTTCTTTAGTTTCAGCAGTTGTAGACATTTCTTTGGTTAGCAATGTCTGGTCCACAGTGAATCTGAAGGAAGGAATCACAGCAGTAGTAGATTGTTCTCCTCACTAGGCACCAGCACTATCTCCTTCTTCAATATACTATACATACTCTTGATTATGCACCTGATTAGCAGCAAATATTCTGTGCAGGGCATCTTGTACATAAGCATTCATCATTGGGATGTTATAATATTGAATTTTCTCCATTCCCAATTACCCTCTTACTACATTGGTAGCCTAGATCATGTCCTCAGCATTAGTTCTTATAGCCTCACTCTCCCCCTTTTTAAATCTTCAACTATTTTAATTGTCTGGGAGGTGCATGCCTTGCTTCTTTCTGTTTCTAGATAACTAACTCCTGCAGTAACCTAATTCTTTACTTTCAACATGTGATCATCAAGCAGCTTCGTACATGCATCTACCTTGGTAATTATTTCTATCTTCTGTGTATTCCTCAAAAAATTATCAGCATTATGAATGGCCTGCATGTTCTGATTCTGAATATTTTTATTTTCTATTATGGTGACAACATTCTGGATTGCTACATCCAGCTTGTCCATGGTGTAGTCCACAGCTGGAGCAGCCCTTTTGAAGAACTTAACAGTTTCAGCTTTTAACTTCAAACCTTATAGATTTGATCTCAGTCACTAGATCATTTTTGATTTTCTTTAATGCACCATCCACAAAAGTTTATTGGGTTCTCATTTGTTCATCTAGAAGTCCCTTCAGTTGAGCTAGGAATATTGGTGGCAGCTGGTATATTCTAGCAGATGTACCTTTATCTTGATTTTCTTGTATTGGCCTATTTCATGTTCCTTGTGCAGAGTTACTCTTGGGCAGGTCATTTTCTGTATGTGCTGAGGAGTGTGGTATCTCATGACTAGATTCATTTTTCTCCGATTCAGAGGATACTGGATCATGCACTTCATTAGCAGGGAGTTTAGATGGAATCGCCCCCTCAGCCTCTGCCCTGCCTTCATTTGCATGTAGGTCAGCATTAGTTCTACTGGTATCATCCTGAACTATCTTTTCAGTGTTCTCAATCTGAATACCTTCAAGAGGTACCTGAAGTTGCTCCCTAACCACTAATGCTTTCTGCATTATCTCTTCTGCCAGTTGCCCCCCTCATTTTGAGGCCTGGGAACATCAGTATAATTTTATATAGGCAAATGCCCATTTGTAAATTCAAGTCTGGAAGCATCTTCCGCCATCCTTACAGATATCTTGTCAACAACTTCCTCTGCCACTGTTTCAACCATCTCAGCAGTAGGTACATCATCCTTAGGGACAGTATCAGACTCATGTCTGCTTACAAGCCTTAGTGAGGTAAGTTCTGAAGAGGCTGATACCTGAGTGTTCCTATCCTCCTGGACTCTTCAGCAGAAGATATCATTTCTGGATTATGAGGTTTTTTCTCATCAGAAGAATTGCTAGTGGAGATAGGCTCTAGAATATCTATCTTCTTCCCTTTCTTTTCAGCAGTTGAAGGTCCATGGGGTTGAAGTACCCTGTCCCACCTTTCCAGCATCTTGGAGTCAATTCTTTTCATGTGATGTATTTTTGCTCCGAGTTTCAGGTTCAGAATCACTGGTACATTTTGTCGCAGTTATAGGGACAAAATTCTCCCTAAATTCCATACATCCATTCACTTAGTAATCCTTTCAAAGAGAATTCTTCCCCAATCATTTTTCCTGGTCAATATGACCCTGCACATCAGCCCGAACTTCTTTTTCGAAATCTTGTCATTGGAGCCTGTTTTACATAACAAGCATTCCCGATGACATCTGCCAAAAACTTGCCTTCCAGGTTTATGTCCTTCCTTAGGATTGATCCGGTGGAGTGCTTGGAAAACCCACAGCATTTAAGGGTAGTTTTTACATCATCTTGCGACAGTTTGTCTTATTCATCAGTCGCAGAGAACTTTGTCAGCTTTAGGGATTTGCTTAGCCTTCTTGATATTATCATGACTTTTGTTCTTCTCATAAACATCTTGATTTTTCCAGCCGATACATCTTCCTTGGCATTGGAGAATAACTTTATCACCTCCCGTTTCCAAATCAAATAGGGTTCCGACAGGATGAATTCTAGGTCAGATGTTTGGAGAAGAAGAAGAACATACTGTACCTCTTCAGGAGCATTTTTAAATCCATTTCTTACCAATTCGGAACCCTCGAATAATAAACCTTGTCCCTTGGGTGCCATTTAGCTTAAGAATTTTTATACTTAGCGAGAACGGCTTTTCGTCGAGTTGGTGAATACGGGCGGGAGAGGGCAAGGAAAAGTTCTTTTGCTTTATGCACAAGCTCTACTATTTATAGTTATATCTTAAGAGAAGGAGGAAAGTCACTTACCCGTTTGAGATCAAAGATATGATCAACTTCTTGAGTCAACTTCCGCAACTTAGCTGCAGACCGACTAAGCGATAGATTTTGTTGAGTAAGCTTATTCTCCTCAACCTTTGGCCTCTTTGTCTTAATTGATTGACCATTTCTTTAGCAATTGAATTGCCTTTGACTTCAATAGTAAAACTAAATTTGCCTAATAAGCAGGGATTAAGATGACATGTAATGCACATTATACTGTGTCCTAGTGGGGTGCAATTAGACATAAACTCCATATCCCTATGTAAGTTTGAAGATGTTGAGCATAGTTGCATCTTGTGGCATAATGACCATGAGATCCACTAAACGATTTAATTAGACAAGTATTTAGATAATTGTCTTACATCTTCTTAGACTTTAAGTTCTACAATCTTATCTCTAAAATGCATAGCTCTTTCAATTAAGAGAACATTTAGTAGAGTCATAAACAGGATGAATTCTACTTACGTCTGTCTAGTGGACTAGGAGCTGATACTTCATTCACAGCTTCTGAGCACACCAGCTTCCTTACCCTTAAACTTTAGCCATTGATATGCATCTGGCTTTCTTTTGCAAGCTCCCCCTCAATAATTGCACATGTGTTAGGCATCTTGTGCATGCTAGTCAATTCATCCAATCCTTGTACCAAGACTTAGGTTTGACACAACACTGTCCAAGGACCATATTTGGGCATGGCAACTTGGACTGTCCTACATAACAGAAATTACCTTACCTTAGGAACCCCATATGACTTGGGTCCTAGGTTCCTATTAGCATAAGATTACATATGTTTACCTATATGAGTTTTGTCAGGAAGACATTGCCTTTTCTTTGGCACACAGGGATTGTTCCAACAATCTATGACAAAGTGGCCCACTTTGCTAGAGCACCAACATTCATGGATATTGTATCTCCTTTTCTGAACACACCTTGAAGTGTGCAAGACACTTCTAGCTTCCTGTTTAGTGGGGAGAACTGTGGCTTTCTTCTTGTTTCTTTTAGCAAGAGCTTGACCAAAAGTGAGCCTACCAGTAGAGGAACTTGGCTTACTATGAACATCATTAACAACAGCCTTCTTTACAGATGGCGTGTTCTTCATGGATTTATGGACAGCCAAGGTATCCACTCTGACTGGCTCACCTTTGGTTTGAGTTCCTGCTGGAAGAACTTTAGCATAGGCCATAGCCATATCCTTGAATTAGAGGGCTGGGGCACTAAATACAAAAGGTCCAGGTTGGGCCTTTTGGACTTCTACATGGGGAGCCTTCTGTGCACTCAATCCAATGACCTCTCTTCTTCCATTGTGTTGGTACCCTAGTTTGATTTGAGTTTAGTCTTGTCTTTTTTAGTCCCTTGACCCATGATTTATCTATGGTCAAAGGTTAGTTGATAGGTTAGACTCCCTAGTTGTGTAGAATTGCTTTTCCAGATGAATATTTGGTTAAGTAGTTTTTCGTTTGACTATAGTCGAACGTCGCTCGACTATCGTCTATCGGCTGATCGACGATCGTCTATCAGTTGGTCGACGTTCTGTCTGCGTTGATAGTTCGACTATCTGTTGATAGGTCGACTATCTGCTTGTCTTTGATAGTTCGACTATCTGTCCTGATAGTTCAACTATCTGATAGCTCGACTATCTGTTGATAGATCGACTATCTGTGTCGCTTTGATAGTTCGACTATCTGTTGATAGGTCGACTATCTGTGTTGCCTTGATAGTTCGACTATCTGCTTGGATAGTTCAACTATCTGATAGTTCGACTATCTGTTGATAGATCGACTATCTGTTTTGTTTTGATAGTTCGACTATCTGTTGATAGGTCGACTATCTATTTTTCTGTGATAGGTTGACTATCTGCTTGATAGGTCGACTATCTGTGTTTGTTTGGTAGTTCGACTATCTGTTCGGATAGATCGACTATCTAATAGATCGACTATCTGTTCTGATAGGTCGACTATCTGCCGAGGTAGTTCGACTATCTTCTTTGATAGTTCGACTATCTGGATTGTTCGACTATCTGTCTGATAGATCGACGATCTCCGTGCGCCGTTCGACGATCTCCGAAGGTCGTTCGACATTTTGCTGTATGCTCTTATTTAGTTTGTCGTCTTCTGTGATGTGACTAAATTAATATCTATTTTGGCATATTTTATAATAGATTATCTGAATATTTTGTAACATTATTTCCATGCAATATTAGTTCTATTCTATATGCATGAGCTAATCTTTTCTGACAAAGTTGTTTGTCGTGTAGCTGAGATATGCAATCTGCTTTATCTGCCAGGCTGTCCTTTATAGCCGTTAGACTCAAAAAGTCTTCCTTGGCCGTAAAGAGTTCTTTCTGATGTGACTTTATCTTATATTATTTCATCAGAAGTATTTGCAGATTCTTAGAAAGCTTTATCCTTTTATAGGATATCTGCCTGCTGTAGTTTGTTTTTGCTTTATGCTTTTTGCAGCCCAGCTTGCAGAGTTCAGAAAACGACAAGATTCAAACTCAATTAGAGCCGTTGCTGCTGCTGATATATAAAGACTTCTTTGAAGAAGAAATCAACGAGTTCTCAGAGATAAGAGATTGATTCAGCAAGCTTACAGCAAGAACAAGTTTACTGCTCTCAGCAATCTTCACTCAACTGAGAAGTGTTAGCTCTTCTGCTCTTCTTCAACCTGAGTTCTCCTGTTCCAGGAAGTTCTAACTCAGAGATCTTTTGAAGAAGAAGAAGAAGAAGATAGCTGCTAGAAGATTTTCCTTTATTATTTTATATCTTCTTGTAGTTCTTCCTTCAGTACTTACTGAAGAGTTTCTGCACTGAAGCAAGACTTCACCTGGACGTTCTTTGATCCAGGGGAGCCTTGATTCTTTTAGAGCTCTCTAGCTCAGTGCAAGTTATTGTGCTTCTCTAATCTATTATAAAATAAAGAAGACACCTTAACCCCTTTCCCCCTCCTGTACAGGGTTATTACTCCCTTTAAAAGTATCCCTTGGTGGCTGGGCACCTGATCAAAAACCTGTGTTTGGTTTTTAGACACCTGATCAAAAATCTAAAGGGTTTCTTGATCTACCTGAAGCAGATCTTGTTGGTGGCAGGGCACCTGATCAAAACCTGAGTGGATTCCTACCTTGTTGGTAGAAGAGTGGACGTACCCAAGTTGTTTGGGGAACCACTATAAATTCCTTGTGTCGTCTGGATTGCCTTGTTTAAATTCTTGCATTGTGGCTGTGATTAGATATAACTAGGTTTGCTAGTTGCTGATTAGGATATCCAAGCCTTAACTGTAATTACAGTTAGCTTGAGTCTGTGCACATCACTTGTGTTAGGCTTTAGGGTTATCTCCATATCTATAATCTTTTCATTCCGCATTTCACTCCAAGGGAGTTGGGAAGACTATCAAGTTTGTTAAGTCAAATTTTGATAACTCTATTCACCCCCCCTCTAGAGTAGTATCTATCCCTTCACTTTCAATTGGTATCAGAGGGAGGTTGACTGACTGAATAGGCTAACACCTAAGTCACAAGATCCTGATAGATACCAAAGTTTATAGATATTCACTGTCACTATCATGGCCCAGTCCAAGGATTATTCTAGCACCAGACCTCCAGCATGCAACTTGGATAAGTTTGGCATCTGGATGGCAAGGATCAAATTATATATGAATTCTATTGATGAAAGTATTTTTGCTTCTATTTTGTCAGGACCCCCAAGAGCACCTGCTGCCTCTACTGCCTCATCATCTGATATGAGTGCAGTGCCTCCTCCAGACTACAACGATGAGTACAAAAAGGCAAAGATAGCAGATGCCAAGGCAATGAATATTCTGGCTCAGACAATGTCTGATGAAGTATTCCAGAAGGTTGCTGACTGCTCCTCAGCAAAAGCTATGTGGGATACACTGAACCAGATTGTAGCTGGTTCAGCTGATGAAAGGAAGGACAGAAGGTCCAACCTTATCTCACAATATGAGAACTTCAAGAAAACTGATGCTGAATCTGTTGAAGCCATGTACACAAGGCTCAGCTGAATCATCAATGAGCTAAGGACACTTGATAAGGACATTTCATTGACAGAGGTCAATGATAAGATTCTTATCTGCTTCCCTAGCACATGGGATCTAAGGATCTGGCCTATCAAGAAAGCTAGAGGTACAACAGAGATCTCAACAGAAGCTCTTCTCGGCAAGCTCAAATCCTTTGAGCAAGTGCTGAAGACAAGGGAAGCAGAAGCTGAAGCAAAGACCCCTACTCCAACAAGAAAAGAGCTATCTCTAGCTTTTAAGGCTCCTGATGCTTCTGAAGGCAGCCAATCCAATGAGGAGCTAATAGCATTATTTTCCAAGAGGTTTCTCAAGATGGGGAGAAAGGAATTCAGAAAGAAGTCTTCATGCTATGAAGACAAACCAAGGTATGATCGTTCTCCTGTAAAGAAATTATCTGCTATGGTTGCAGGAAGCCTGGACATATCTTACCAGATTGTCCAGAGGAGAAGAACAAAGATAAGAGGAAAGAAAAGGAACAATACAGGAAGCACTCCAAGCCATCCTCCTACAAGAACAAAAAGAAGGAGAGAGGTTTCATTGCTGAAACCTGGAGTGATTCTGATGAAGAATCTTCCTCCTCTAGCTCCAGTGAGGATGAGGAAGAGAAGAAGGCAAAGGAAGTTGCCTGATGGCAATAGATGCCTGCAGCAATCATTCAGCTGCAGAGAGTTCAGATTCAGAGGAAGAAATGCCAACAGAAGATGAGGTACTATCTTCTTATGACTTTACTTTAGCAGAATTCAAATTAGATTTTAAATCTTTATGCTTAGATTTAATTAGTTCTGAAAAAGAAATTAAAGAACTATGATATAGGCTAGCTGAATCAGAAATCATATCTACTGAAAATATTAAGTTAAAGGAAGATCTCACTAATTATAGTGAAGAAATTAAGTTTCTTAAAATTGAGTTAGCTAAGTCTAAAAGGTTAGAAGAATCTCTAAATGGTAGAAGCCTTAAGCTGTTAGAAATAACCAGCATGACTAACACTAGGTCAGGTAAAAACAAATTAGGCTTAGGAGCTTCTCCCAGTGAACCACCCATTATTCTTAAAAATAATCTTTCAACTCTAGTGAACTTTGTTTCAGCTAGTAGAATGAAGAACACTGAGCAAGTAAATCAAGTTAATAAAACTTTAAATAAAGCTAAGAGAGAAAAGAGGAAGAAATTTTTTAAAGAAATACAAAGAACGTCGAACGCTGCTCGACGATCGGAAGCTCAATGGTCGAACGAAGCTCGACGATCTGAGCGCCCATCGTCGAACGTCGATCGGCATTTTCAATATGATTTTCAAAATTATCATCAGTACCATAGAAACCTAAATGAAAATAGAAACCCTAGGTTCGTTGACCCATCATCTACATGGAGAATACCACCTAGGAGATCTCACCCATTAGGTTATCACCCTCAGCCTGCATTCTCATTTATTTCCAGCTTCTCTTATGTGAAAAATAAGGGACCCAAGGTTACCTGGGTCCACAATGTCTAAATGAATTTCTTGCAGGTGAAGGCATATCCTATCACTCAAAATAAGTGGTATTTGGATAGTGGATGCTCCAAGCATATGACAGGAAATAAGGGTCAACTATCAAAGTTCAAAGCCAAGCTCGGCCCAAAGGTGATCTTTGGAGATTCAAGCTGTGGACAGACAGAAGGCTATGGCAGAATCACTATTGGAGCTGTTACTTTCAAGAGAGTTGCATATGTGACAGGACTGAAGTACAATTTGATTTCAGTCAGCCAGCTATGTGATGCTGGCTACCAGGTTTCATTTTCTAACTCTTCTTGTAATATTACTTTAAATAATAATGTTGTTTTAGTAGGCATTAGATTAGGTAATATTTATTTAGTAGATTTTAACTCAACTCACTCTGAAATCTGCTTGTTTAATGAAGTAACACTTAATAACAATTCTTTGTGGCATAAGAGGCTTAGTCATGTTAACCTTAAAAATATATCTAGGTTATCTAAACACAACCTTGTTAGAGGTTTACCTTCTTGCCCCTACAAGAAGGAGAGCCTATGCAAGGCTTGTCAACTAGGCAAGCAAACCTAGAATTCTTTTAAATCAGTAAATAAAAGTGATTCTGCTAGAATCTTGTATTTATTACATTTGGACCTATTTGGCCCAATAAATGTACAGAGTTTAGGAGGGAAGTATTACACCCTAGTCATTGTAGATGACTTCTCTAGGTTCAGTTGGGTGTTCTTTTTGAGAACTAAGGCTGATAACTTCAAAGCCCTTACAGACTTTCTATTATGTGTGCAGACTGAGTACTCTACTCAAGTGGCCTTGATTAGAAGTGATCATGGTACTGAGTTTGACTCTCTTCTCATGCAAGAATTTTGTGAGAGAGAAGGTATCAAACATAGCTTCTCATCTCCTAGAACTCCCCAACAAAATGGGGTAGTTGAAAGGAAAAATCGAACACTCATTGAAGCTGCTAGTACATTGTTGGCAGATGCTAATATGCCTCTCTCTTATTGGGCAGAAGCTGTTAGTACAGCCAATTATTTCTTGAATAGAAGTCTGATACAGAAGCTTAAGTGAAAAACTCCTTATGAGTTGCTTAAAGGAAAGAAACCTAAAATTAATTATTTTAGAGTATTTGGCTGTGTAGTGTACATTCATAATAACAATAAAGAATACCTTAGAAAATTTGAAGCAAAAGCTTCAATGGGAATTATGCTTGGATATTCCCAAGTAAGCAAAGCTTATAGGGTTTATAACAAATCAACCTGTAAAATTGAAGAATCTGTGCATGTATCTTTTGATGAGTCTCAGATGTTTTACAAGGAGAAGGAAACTTCTCCTTCCTCAAGTTCATTGCAGGTACCTGATGCTACTCAAGAGATTCTTCAACTATCAACTCTTCAGATCACTGAATCAGACAGTGATGAAGACATTGCAGAAGTTGATGCTGTACCACCAATAGTAGATCAAATTCCTCCTGAGGAATTAATCCCAACTATTGCTGAAGATCACATCCCACCTGCTGATATTGTCACACTTAGAGATCATCCTACATCTCAAGTGATTGGAGACATATCAGCTGGTGTTCAAACAAGACATCAGTTAAGACAGGATGTGATGCATGCTTGTTTCCTCTCACAGATTGAGCCCCTCACCTTTAAAGATGCTGAGCTAGATCCCCACTGGATCATTGCTATGCAAGAGGAACTCAATCAGTTTGAGAGATGTAAAGTTTGGACTTTGGTTCCAAGACCTAAAGGCCAACTGATCATAGGCACCAAGTGGGTGTATAGAAACAAGTTGGATGCAAATGGAATTATTGTAAGGAATAAAGCTAGGCTTGTAGCTCAGGGCTATAGACAGGAGGAAGGTATAGATTATGACCAAACCTTTGCTCCTGTTGCAAGGCTAGAAGCAATAAGGATCTTCTTGGCCTATGCAGCCTACATGAAGTTTAAGGTCTTTCAGATGGATGTCAAAAGTGCATTCCTAAATGGTGAGCTTAAGGAAGAGGTGTTTGTTGAACAACCACCTGGGTTTGTTTCTTCAACTCAACCCTCACATGTGTTCAAGTTGCAGAAAGCTCTTTATGGACTAAAACAAGCACCCAGAGCCTGGTATGATACTCTAGCTAGTTTCCTTTTAGAGCACAACTTTACTAGGGGAGTAGTTGATAGAACCCTTTTCGTCAAGCACCACAAGGACACAATCCTGTTAGTTCAAGTGTATGTGGATGATATTATATTTGGTTCCACTGATCCCAAACTTTGCAAAAGGTTTTCTGACCTGATGCACTCTAAGTTTGAGATGAGTAGTATGGGTGTGCTGTCTTACTTTCTTGGTCTCCAAGTTAAGCAAAATGCTGATGGCATCTTCATCTCCCAATCCAAATATGTCAAGGAATTGGTAAAGAAATTTGGGATGGCTGATGCTTCAGCAATGCCTACACCTATGGCTACTAATGTAGTTATTGATTCTGATGATCACGGCAAGCCAGTTGATCAAAAGAATTATAGAGTCATTGTTGGTTCCCTATTATATTTAACTGCAAGTAGGCCAGATATAATGTTTGCTACATGCCTTTGTGCTAGATTCCAGGTCAATACCAAGGAATCTCATCTGATTCTTCTCAAGAGAATCCTGAGATACCTGAAGGGATGTCCAAATCTAGGACTTTGGTACCCAGCTGAGTCAGAATTTGAATTAATTGGATATACTGATTCTGATTATGCTGGTTGCAGAGTTGACAGGAAGAGCACCTCAGGAACTTGTCAGTTCCTGGGAGAGAGATTGGTCTCTTGGTTCTGTAAGAAGCAGGCTTCTGTCTCAACTTCAACTGCAGAGGCTGAATATATAGCAGTTGCCAGTTATTGTTCACAGATCCTGTGGATTCAAAACCAGCTTATGGATTATGGTTACTCACACAAGAACACCAAAATCATGTGTGATAGTACCAGTGCTATCTCAATTGCACAAAATCCTGTGCACCACTCTAGAACGAAGCACATTGAAATTCGGCACCATTTCCTGAGAGATTGTGTGGAAAAGAACAAGATTTGTCTTGAGTTCATATCCACTGAGTTTCAGAGAGGTGATATATTCACCAAGCCCTTAGATGAACAGAAGCATCTGTTCTTTTTAGTTCAACTAGGCATGAACAATGGAAGAGACTAAGTGTGACTTCTGCCTTGTTGAAACTTGTTTGAAGATCGTCGAACGATGCTTGAAGATCGTCGAACGGATCTAGCCTATCGTCGACCTATGGTTGATGATAGCTTATCTGCTTGAAGATCGTCGACCAATGTTCGAAGATCGTCGAACAAGTCGAGCTCATCGTCGATCTCTGGATGACGACAGCTTGTTGTTTGTGAAGACAGAAATAGTCGAACGATTGATCGACTACTCTGCTTCAGGACCGATCGTCAAACGACCGTTCGACCATCGTGTCCAGTATCTTTTAAATAGATCGACTATCTCCGGTCTAATATAAAGCCGATAGTCGACCTAGGTTAAAAGATCTTTGTTTATATCGTCGACGGAGAGCGTCCTTTCGCATTCCGTCTTCCCGCTTGCTCCTTGTCTTGCGAATTTCTGCCGATTCGTCTTCTCCGTTTCTCTCGCACCTTCTCCAGCATTTCCATGGCGATTTCTCCAGCGCTTCTAGCAGTAGTAAAGTTTAACGCAGGATTCAGTGTGGATTTTGACGCATTCAGCTGCTGCGAACCCAGTATCGTGGAAATTCTTCAGCTCTGCAAAGATCAAGGTCTGGAAAGGCTCATGTCAACAAGGATCAAGATAAACCCTCAAGAGATAAAAGAGTGGGCTTTCACCTCATCTTCTACTGATGATTCGATGACCGGAATTATTGGCGGAGAAGAGGTAATTTTGACTCCCGCCGTTTTGACTGATGTATTTGGATTAATTAATGGGGAAGAAGAATATGAGCAAGATGCTCCAGAATTTGGAAGAATGTTGATTGAGTTGGGACATGCAGAAGGCATTCCCTCAAAGCTGCTCAAGATAAATTTTCCTTTTAAGATTAAATTTCTTGCTAAGATTGTCGAAAAAGTGCTGCTAGGCAAACACTCTGCCCACGATAACATTACAAGACAACAATTTGCATTAATGTGTGCAATTGTCAACAAGAAAAGGATCAATTGGGCAGGTGTTCGGTTTGACTTGATAGGGATGAAGAATAGCAAGAAGGAAGTTACCCTAGGAAGGGTTGTTGGGATTTTTCTGAAGGAAAGATATCCCCACCTGTTAATTTCAGCTGCTACATCGATAAATGCCAGCAAAAAGATGGATCCCAATCTGTTCTCCAAATGGAAAAGGACATTCCTGAAGCTCGCTCCTGCAGGGGCTGCTCCAGCTGCATCTGAGAGCACCAGGACTGTTTCAGTCGCTCCTCGCCCTCTAGAAGCTGGCTCAGCTTTTCCATCCCTTCCATCCTCTTCCTCAAATTTGCCGTCTACTGCAGTTGAAGTTCCTTCAACTTCAACTGAAGTACGACATTCTGCCTCTCCTCCTGCATCTTCTCTCCCGACTGATCTTGCTGGGATTTCTCAACCCAGCTTTGATCTGTTTGTGTCTAAAATCTCCTCTCCAGTTCATTCGCCTATTCCCACTCCTCCTCACTCACCACCTCCAGATCACTCTCCAGTTAACTCTCCAGTTCGATCTCCAGTCCTCACCACATTTCATCCTGACACATCAACCATTTTTGCTGCTCCTCCATCCACTGCAGTTCCACCATCTTTTGAAATTACTCCAGAATTTATTTCTAGCATTGTGGAGTTAATTACCCCCTTAATCAAAACCATGATTGATGTGGCAATTGCTCCCGTTGCCTCTTCTATCTCTTCTTTGACTGCTGCTGTTCAGGCACTCTCAAAGTCTGCTGAGCACTCTTCTAATAGGGGCCTGGTTTCAGTTTCTACTGAAATCAGGCAGGGGGAGATGCTCGATGAAGATATCTCAGAGCAGCCTTTGGCCTCCCCTCCAGCAGCTCATCTTGCAGAAGTTTCAGCTCCTCCATCTGAAAAGGAAATATCTGATGCTATAATGTTGACTGAATTTATTGTAAAAGTTTACCTAGAAGAATCCTCAACTCTCTTGGTTGCCCAGTACCTAGAAGGAATAATCACCTCCTTTCTAGATGATTTATGGGAGTTAGGTCACCCTAAAGAATATCCTGAAGGTATGTCTCTTTCCCAATTTGTAGATTACTTAATTGATATGTTAGTATGGGAATATCTGGAAGGGATGACTAGATGTCATTTAGCAAGATTTTACTCCTAATCCTACAGATTTTAATGGAAGTAGTGGCAGTTGTCCAAGAGCCAGAACCTGAACCTGCTCCAGAGACTCTAAATACTGTAGAGCCTGAATCTGTATCAGCTCCTGATGTCCAAGTGGTTGTAGAGCAAGCAGTGCTATCTGAACTGGTCCCCTCGACAGTTCCTGAGTTTCAACAAAAGGATCCTGAAACTGAAACTGAAAAGTCTACTTTATGGGATGATTCCCCAGGTTTGGATTTAGATACTCTCCTGGCACAGGATGCCATGGAAGAAGAACAAGAGAAAGCTGCCCTGAAAGAAAAAGAGAAAGCCATATCAGAAGCTCTTGATCCATATGATTATCCTCCCTCATCCCATTCTGAGGATGAAGATGATTCAGATCTGTCTGAGAATTCTAAGAGAAAGAAAGCTACAAAGAAGAAAAGGAAAGCTGTAGCCCCTCCTCCTCCAAATTCAGATCATGATATTCCTTATTACATTCTGAAAGGAATTGATCCAAAGTCGAAAGACTTCCAGCACTGGATGTGGTTCTCTAAGAACCAGCAAAAGGAAAGGAAGAAATCTAAGAGTTAAGATAGTCCTGCTCCTAGATGGATCCCCAGAGGTCCTCCTCCTCCACCTCCCAGTGCAGGAGCCTCTGGCAACTTATCAGAAAATCCGTCTGCTCCTTCTACAAAGTCTGCGCCTTCTCAGCCTCATTCAAGGAGAAGTTCTCAAAGCCATCAAGGCAGATCATATTCTGGATATCAAAGACATGATGCTGAGGTAAAAGAGCAAGTAAAGGAGGTGGTATATCAAAAGCCAACCTTTTCACCTCCTCCCTCTCCCAAGAGAAAAGTTTCACCTGCTATACCAGATCATGCTGCTAAAGATGTTTCAAAAGATATAAGTACCATTTTCTCAGAAAAGTCCTGTAAGAAATTTGCTGAATTTGCTCCTCCTTCATCTCTTATTATTCAAGAAGTTAAAGAACCAGCTGACAGTATGTTAGATTTATCTGTTAAGTTTAAAGCTGTGAAACCAATATATACTTCATCTGAAAATTTGTATGAAAATCAAGAGCTAGATCCTGATTTCAGGATGGCTCGTTTTCTAGAACTTGTTGGCTCAGCCCAGATTAAGAAAGCTAAGGCTGAAGGAAAAGATTCTGCAAGATTTACAACCATGTCAAAATTCAGAATGAAGGAACTTGATAAAATCCAGGTTAGCCCTGAAGTTTTTGACCCTTCTAAATACATGGAAAAGCATCAAGAAGCAGTCGTCCCAAGGGCATCAGAACTAAAAATTATTGGTGTACAAGATTTGAAGATGTCAAAGAAAGAAGCCTTAGATCCCTTGAGGAAAATCTCTTTTGTTCCTAGATCTTCTGATTCTAAACCTGATTCTGTAGATCCTTAAATTTGATTATCTGATGCTTATTTATCTGATTAATTGTTAATTGCTAGTTAGTTATTTAACTATTTCCTGTATTGTTCTTTTTTATTCTATAGATAGTTCTGTGTTTTAATTGTTGAGAGACTTAACTCAAATAGGGGGAGATTGTTGGTACCCTAGTTTGATTTGAGTTTAGTCTTGTCTTTTTTAGTCCCTTGACCCATGATTTATCTATGGTCAAAGGTTAGTTGATAGGTTAGACTCCCTAGTTGTGTAGAATTGCTTTTCTAGATGAATATTTGGTTAAGTAGTTTTTCGTTCGACTATAGTCGAACGTCGCTCGACTATCGTCTATCGGCTGATCGACGATCGTCTATCAGTTGGTCGACGTTCTGTCTGCGTTGATAGTTCGACTATCTGTTGATAGGTCGACTATCTGCTTGTCTTTGATAGTTAGACTATCTGTCCTGATAGTTCAACTATCTGATAGCTCGACTATCTGTTGATAGATCGACTATCTGTGTTGCTTTGATAGTTCGACTATCTGTTGATAGGTCGACTATCTGTGTTGCCTTGATAGTTCGACTATCTGCTTGGATAGTTCAACTATCAGATAGTTCGACTATTTGTTGATAGATCGACTATCTGTTTTGTTTTGATAGTTTGATTATCTGTTGATAGGTCGACTATCTGTTTTTCTGTGATAGGTCGACTATCTGCTTAATAGGTCGACTATCTGTGTTTGTTTGGTAGTTCGACTATCTGTTCGGATAGATCGACTATCTGATAGCTCGACTATCTGTTCTGATAGGTCGACTATCTGCCGAGGTAGTTCGACTATCTTCTTTGATAGTTCGACTATCTGGATCGTTCGACTATCTGTCTGATAGATCGACGATCTCCGTGCGCCGTTCGACGATCTCCGAAGGTCGTTCGACATTTTGCTGTATGCTCTTATTTAGTTTGTCATCTTCTGTGATGTGACTAAATTAATATCTATTTTGGCATATTTTATAATAGATTATCTGAATATTTTGTAACATTATTTCCATGCAATATCAGTTCTATTCTATATGCATGAGCTAATCTTTTCTGACAAACTTGTTTGTCTTGTAGCTGAGATATGCAATCTGCTTTATCTGCCAGGCTGTCCTTTATAGCCGTTAGACTCAAAAAGTCTTCCTTGGCCGTAAAGAGTTCTTTCTGATGTGACTTTATCTTATATTATTTCATCAGAAATATTTGTAGCTTCTTAGAAAGCTTTATCCTTTTATAGGATATCTGCCTGCTGTAGTTTGTTTTTGCTTTATGCTTTTTGCAGCCCAGCTTGCAGAGTTCAGAAAACGACAAGATTCAAACTCAATTAGAGCCGTTGCTGATGCTGATATATAAAGACTTCTTTGAAGAAGAAATCAACGAGTTCTCAGAGATAAGAGATTGATTCAGCAAGCTTACAGCAAGAACAAGTTTACTGCTCTCAACAATCTTCACTCAACTGAGAAGTGTTAGCTCTTCTGCTCTTCTTCAACCTGAGTTCTCCTGTTCCAGGAAGTTCTAACTCAGAGATCTTTTGAAGAAGAAGAAGAAGAAGATAGCTGCTAGAAGATTTTCCTTTATTATTTTATATCTTCTTGTAGTTCTTCCTTCAGTACTTACTGAAGAGTTTCTGCACTGAAGCAAGACTTCACCTGGACGTTCTTTGATCCAGGGGGAGCCTTGATTCTTTTAGAGCTCTCTAGCTCAGTGCAAGTTATTGTGCTTCTCTAATCTATTGTAAAATAGAGAAGACACCTTAACCCCTTTCCCCCTCCTGTATAGGGTTATTACTCCCTTCAAAAGTATCCCTTGGTGGCAGGGCACCTGATCAAAAACCTGTGTTTGGTTTTTAGACACCTGATCAAAAGTCTAAAGGGTCTCTTGATCTACCTGAAGCAGATCTTGTTGGTGGCAGGGCACCTGATCAAAAACCTGAGTGGATTCCTACCTTGTTGGTAGAAGAGTGGACGTACCCAAGTTGTTTGGGGAACCACTATAAATTCCTTGTGTCGTCTGGATTGCCTTGTTTAAATTCTTGCATTGTGGCTGTGATTAGATATAACTAGGTTTGCTAGTTGCTGATTAGGATATCCAAGCCTTAACTGTAATTAAAGTTAGCTTGAGTCTGTGCACATCACTTGAGTTAGGCTTTAGGGTTATCTCCATATCTATAATCTTTTCATTCCGCATTTCACTCCAAGGGAGTTGGGAAGACTATCAAGTTTGTTAAGTCAAATTTTGATAACTCTATTCACCCCCCCTATAGAGTAGTATCTATCCCTTCACTTTCACATTGTAAGGTATATTGGTAATCTTATAAGAAAGTTTGCCACACCTCTAGTGACCACACTTACAGTCTTAGTCATACCTATTGGATGGGAGAATTAACTTGTGAGAGGTTGATTGAGGTCTGCAGGAACTTGGCCTCTCCTCTGAGATTGGATAACTTTAAAAATCCACTCAGATTCTAATTTTCTCTTAATAGAATCTATCTTAAAGAAATTGGCCACAACCCTCTTCTCTCTTTCAAGTTTCTCTTCAAGATCCTTGATGATAGAGTCCTTATATTTGATGAACTTAACATGGATATCTACCATGATCTTAGGATGAGCTACATCCCTCTCTTTTAGATATAGCAAAGATGAAGTCTCATCTTGTTGGGAAGCAGCCACCTATAAGGAGGTAATTTCCTCTGCTCGTTTCTTAAAAACATCTTGCTTTTCTTGAAAGATCTCAGAAGTGCAGCATGATTCTCAATCAATTGATTAATATCATCTTCTGGCAGAGAACTTTCATCATCACTTGATAAGGATGCATCAGAGTCTGAGATGGATTCGTATCCAGACTCTGAGGATGAGCTAGATGGGGAATGTACCTCATTTTGTCCAGGATGATCCTCGCAGGAATCTTTTTCTTGTATATCTGTCATCTCATAGCCTCTACATTCTCCTTCCTCAGCTTCATCCACCTTTTAGTAACTATCTGAATGTTTCAGAGGGGCCCTAATCTTTGCTCTAGTATCTGGATGTACTTTGTCTTCTGCAAGAGCTGTCAATAGTCCAATACTGTTCATGTCTTTTCTACAGACTTGGAGCTCCATTGATCTACACACCTTATAGTTCACTTTTCTACACATAAGTTTAAACCTATTTAGGTATCCTTTGAGGTCTACTCAGAAAGTTAGGTCATTTTTGAGTAACCTCCCTCAGATACCACTTGAAAGTCTTTGTTTTCAAGGATAACTAAGTCACCTAGAGGGGGGTGTAAGACCCCCTTTTTTTCTTTTTAAACCATGGGGTCTTAGGTCCAGAACCGCCGCTTTGTGGTGACACCATCACGCTTGGGAAGGTCTTCACTACAAAACGTCGATCCTGCCGGCCATATCGATCACAGAATAGTAGCAAAAGTATGAGAGTACATGAAATTAGAACTCTAACACATGTCTACAATAATCACATATATAGTAACAATTTTAAACGAAGGGAGAGTCCACGACAATAATAATAAAAGTACTGGAAATAAGACTCATGCCCGATACATCAAACTCCTCACTACAAGTCATTCATCGCGGAATAAATCTATAATAACTACTAGGGAATGGGACTCACTGTCCCAGCTGTCTGAACTCCGGTGCTAGACTGTCCCGTCTCCAAGCGTGCCGACCTCCGGTGCTACACCTCCAAGATGGGCTCCACGACCCCTAAAATGATTTGGTCTGAAAACCGTTAGTGTAAAAGACTAATTCCTATCATCCCCCACCCCTCCCCCATGGATCCTAGGCACCGATCGGGGAGAAGGAAAGGAAAGTTAATGAAGGTGGAGAATAAAAAAGGTAGCAGGTGGCGACGGAACTAATCTAGCAGTTCCATGAAAACATATAACAATAACAAAAGTATGTAAGACAAATTATGAAAGATGTAACCTTAACATATATGAATGCCCATATAAACACATAAGCTAAGGGGTCTTCTGCAAGACTCCTATCATATAAAAAGTCCCATACAAATTTATATGATGAGGTGTTGGTTTTCAAACAAGAAATATATATATCCATAGAATAATATCCTTAGCTTATAAGCATGCTCACACAAGCTTATAAACTAAGGGGTCATTTTGCAGGGCCTGTTGTATAAGAGTCCCATACCAATCTATACAATAGGTGTCAAGGGTTATATGCAATGGTTATGCTATTTCTTGCAAGTATGTCATTGTATGATCATGCAAGTGCAACACACCCACCTGACTCTGCACACACAGACCTTTAGTTCCTCCTTTCTGGAGCCTAACCTCGTAGGATACCTGCGTAGTGGCAAACGGAAGCGGCGGGTTGGACCTCTCCCACCTCTAAAGCAGTAATTGCACTACCAGTCAGACCTATCGTATGACTCGAAGTTGTTGCACTAAGGGGAGCTCCTGCGTACTTTTTGCCGGCTGGTACACCAGACTTAATTTGGCGAAGTGCTAAACCACACTTTCAGAGTCAACGTATTGGCGTCGGTGCATCAACCCTCCAGCACCGAAGACCCGCCACCTTATAATTTATGCACACGCAATCTTGATGTATCAATCACCGAGCCAAAGCTCCCCGAACTAACCCATCCGTCACAACCAACAACCGAGCCAAAGCTCCCCGGACTATCCCGTCCGTCACAATTATCTACCGAGCCTTCGGCTCGCCGGGCTATCCTGCCCATTTCCACAACAACCGAGCCTACCGCCCGAACATACTAGTCAACCTAACTTCCTCAGACATTGGGGTGTGTGAAATTGAACTCCTAATTATACTAGTTACTCTTGAAGTTTATTATTCCTACAGTTGATGTTAGCTCAACACTGCTCCTGGTTTACCCCGTGAAGGGCTCTCAAAGGGCACTAGGAACAATGATGGTAGCTGAAGCCCATCGTTCCCTTTCGTAAGGGACTTATTGTTGTTACTTATTACCCAAATCCAGATCCCTTTTAATATTATACTGGAACTAACCCTAGTGTATTTTGACTCTTCCTCTCCATAAGAAAGACGATATTTCGTCGATCCCGTGCACTACCTAACGCCAGCCATCCCAACATTCTACTCATCCCAACTTCCAATGATGAACTCAATTTCATTTTTCCCAAACCAACAAACTATTAACCCCAACCCATATACCAAATTCAAATGCTATCACATTTTCTGCAGTTTTACTATATGCAGACCAACATATACTATATATTGTACATGATAGGAGGTACTCCAAATTTTCATCCTCAAGCCTTAAGATATTTAATGGGGGTCTATCATGACATGATTAGACTAACTGCAGAAACTTATAATTTTTCTAATTAATTTGGTATGTAATTAATTTTCCCAAATTTATGTCATGGGTAATTTGAACATGAAGTATAATATTTTCTCAAGTAATGGCAACCCAAACATTATGAACACTAGATAACAGAGGAATAATAGTAAATACCAAATTTCATGATTTTCCATAAATTATTTGGCCTCTAATTAATTAATCCAATAATAAACCATTAATTATGGGTAAAGAAGAAAGTGCTAAAGTTAATCATCAGAAAATTATAGAAATATTACTAAATCTCAAGGATGACCAGAAAGTGCCTCTGACTAAAAATCATATTTTCTCAAGCTTACTAAGTACCAAAATAAATTCAATTACTTTTACTTAGATAACAGCACCTTGCGAAACAACTCCTATAGATAGACTTCCAAAAATTCAATAAAAATTTACAGAGCTTTAAAATGTCTTTAAAGGTCCTCATAGTAAATTTCATAAGTTTCCATTGAGTAATTTGTTCATAAGAAATTTCTAAGTAGAAGGTGCAACTTGATGGGTTGTGAATGAAGTACCCCATTTAATGATCTAAAATTCATATTAAAAATTTCTATGGCTTGTTATAGTCTTAAAACATAGCTTGACTAAATATCATCCAAACCCAAGGTTAGAAATTCACATAATAAAATTCTTTAAGAGACCTCATGATAGTGCACTTATCAAAGGAACCCACTTGTAAACTCATCCTAACAATATGTAGTATAATTCAGTGGTTAATATGATTATGAAAATGACCTCTACCAAAATGTCTTGCAGTTCCAAAGTCATATGAGCCACTAGACATTCCCTAAGGTGTATAGACCTAAAACTTACCCAGTGCTTTAAGTGGGGTGCATGTGTCCAAATCCCACAATATCTCTCCCTAGGGATTTTCACCACCCTAGGATGACATGGACTAAACACCAAGTCCATACAAGGGCATATCACCCCATGCCCTTCACAAATCCTCAAAGTCCAACCTTAGGGTTTGAACTTGGGTCCTGGGTCAAATCTACCCCAATCCTCCCCAAATTCCATGTGAGGGTGTCTAGTATCATAAAAAACCAGTGGCCCAAGTTTTTTCCCTTATTGAGGTGATTTGACCACTTAAACCCACAGGGAACCCTTTGACCTAAATATCGCCCTTTTGGCTAAGGCTAGGGTTTAAAAAAATCCAACCCAAATCATCTCCAAATGATATGAAAATTTATACATAGCCTTATGATGACCCCAAGGACCACACACCAAAATTTGGGAGGGTTTGAAGGTCATTTGATTCCCTAATTTAATTACCTCATGATTATTAAATAATTTTAAAAACTATAGAAAAAGTATCTCCAAACATTCCCATTTTTGACATGACTTAGGTATCGGTAATATTGACTCCCTGTCCAAATTTTAGATCATTTGGACAAGTGGTGAAGTGGGGGCACACATTTAAATTTATGTCTAGCCCTAGGTATAGACCCCACTGAATTGAGTGCTGAGGTCTAACCTGAACTCCAATTTGACTCAAATAAAATTTAAAATAAACTAGACACCAAGACCTACAGACTTCATGTTGATAATTATCTCTATATAAGCATGTAAGTATTTTTAATAAATAAAAACATTAATAGTATTTTCTTTGACAGAATCAATTAAATTAAATTAATTATATTCCTAAGATCTAAATCAACGGCGCACGAATCTTGGCGCAGAAATGGACGGCATCTAGTTATCATTCCCAGCGCACCAACGTCCAGGATGAAATTTTCCTGGAGCCGTTTTGAAGTGTTGCCGCCGGAAACCAAGCCATCTCTCGGCCACCGCCACCACAACTTACGTCGAGGAGGTGGCTATCGCCAGGCGGCGGCACAGCCGCCAGAGGGGCCATTTATGGCGATCCCGATAAGTTAGTTTTTCGGAAAAACACGGCGAATTTCTTCCCCCGATCGGGCTCAATTGAGCCCGATTCTCATCTTAGACGAATCCTACGATTACCCACAGAAAAAAGAGAGGAGGAGGACCTGTTGGTAGGGATGGAGGGCGTTGATCTCCGATTTTCCATGGTGGTGGTGGTGCCAATCGGGTTTCTGTAACAATAAAGTCAAGTGCTTCGAATCCTTCCAGTAAAGGCTGTAACCTTCTCCCCTCTGCCTGGTGATGCTTTTAAGATCCCTAATTGTGGATGGGGAAGAGTGTAACTCCAATGGCTAAGAATGGACATTAATGGTCACTTTTGGTTTCAGCCATTTGAAGGGTTGAGCCACCTCATTGGTCGGCCACCTCCTGAAAACCCCTTCCCTGCCTCCAAGGAGTAAAATCCAATCAAGGTGGAAGGGGGGGGGGGGTTGAAACCTCCATGACCATAATGGCCATTAAGCTTCATTTTCTCTCTCCTCAAAAATTGAGTAACACCTTCCTTATCTCTCCTAGTCATCATTCTCTTATTTTGGTTGGCCCAAAATGTGTCTCTTCACTCCTTAGGCTAATGAGCCACACCACTTGGGCTTAGCCCACTTGAATTGGGCTAGGTTAACCTAAGTTGACAACTTTGACCCATGAGTTGACTTTGGTCAACCTGACAATTTGGGTTGACTCCAAGGGGTCTTTGGTTACCCCTTGGCTTCCCCTAAGGTTTAGGAAGGGTTGTGTTTGGTTGACTATGCACCTTGGAGGTTACCTTCCGCTTAGTTAGGGCACTTTGATAACTTTAGGGCTAGGGTTGACTTGGGTCAACTTAGCCTCTAAGGTTGACCCCAATGGGTTTTTGGTGACCCATTGACCTCACCTTAGGTCTAGGAAGACCAAGGTAGGGTTAGTTGGGAACATTAGGGGCACATTGCCCTTAGTTAGGGCACTTTGCCTAATTTAGGCCTAGGATGATCCTAGGTCAACTTGGCCACCCTAGGTTGACTCTAGTGCACCCTTAAGGCTCTAATAGACCTTCCAATAGGTTGGTGAGGTTTTGGTGGGGTCTTGGAGTCATGGTGAAGCCCCATGATCATCCTAAACTAGTGTTTAGAAATCTACTATTTGTAGACCATAGTGATCTCACCTATATTACTAGGTTCACTTGGTCTTCTTGGGCTTCCTAGGGTTTTGTCATGACCTAGTCATGAAAAAACCACTCCAAGGGGTCTAGTTGTCTGAGGGATGTTACAAATCCCAATACATAAAAAAAAAATTTCATCCTCGAAATTCAAGTTAGGCCTACGGGGTTACAAGTATGAGAAATGAAATGTAACATCCCGAGAGGTTGTAAGGAATACCTGACTGAAAAGCTCTGGTTAATTTTGTTGCATCAAATCCTATAGCTCCCATTTGTGCTCCTCTTGCCCATGATTCCTCCACAAGACCTTGACCAATGGGACCTTCTTGCGCCGCAAGACCCGCGTCCCAGTATCGTCTATCCGGATCGGCTCCAAGTGCACCGATCAATCAGAAGCTATAGACCCATCTATAGTCATAATCTGCTGCTCCGGCCGAAGTAGAGCTATCCTCATGGAGGAGACGTAAAATATGTCGTGCAAACCCGCTAGCTCTGGCGGCAACTCTAGTCTATAAGCCAAGGGGCCGATCTGTTCCAGGATCCTGTAAGGCCCCATATATCTCAGACTGAGCTTCTTCCGACCACGCAACCTCAAGACTCTATGCATCGATCGGATCTTCAAGAATACCCGGTCTCCTACCTGAAACTCTACCTGATGTTATCGAGCATCGTAATACTTATTCTGTCTTCTCCGGGCTTCCAGCATCCTATCTCGAATCAACCGCACCTGAGCATCCGTATTCTCCACGAACTCCAAGCCAAGTGCCTTCGGATCCTCATCCTGGATCCAATATAAAGGAGTCCTGCATCCCCACCCATATAAAGCCTCATAAAGTTCCATGCCGATGCTGGACTGGTGGATGTTGTTGTGCGAGAACTCCATCAGTGGTAGCTGCCTCTCCCACGGCTCTCCGCGGTCCTGTATGCAAAGACGCAGTAAATCCTCTATGGTCTGATTGGTGCGCTCTATCTGTCCCTCTGTTTGAGGGTGGAAGACAGTACTAAAATTCAGCCGTGACCCCAAATAAGCCTGAACCGCCCTCCATTCCTTAGACAAGAATCGTCCATCATGATCGGACACAATCGTCCTCGGCACTCCATGATATCGAACGAACTGCTCGACAAACTTCCGTACCAAGTAACCCACCGGAGCGTCCTTCCTGATCGGTAGAAACCTTGCCACCTTCGTCAATCGGTCGACGATCACCCATATCGATTCATTCCCCGCATGTTACCGAGGAAGACTATGTATGAAGTCCATGACGATGTTGTCGAACTTCCACTCCGGCACTGGAAGTGGATGCAATAATCCGGCCGGGTTACAACACTCTTCCTTCACCAACTAACAAGCCTCACAGTTGGTCGCAAAGTAGGTGATATCCCTCTTTATTCTCGGCCAGTACATTGTCCTCTTCAGGTCGACCGTCATCTTGGTGATGCCTGGGTGCATCGAGTACCTGTTGCAGTGAGCCTCAGTCATTATGTCCTCCCGAATTCTGCCCCTAGCCGGTATGTACACTCTTCCTCTGAAGCATAGCAACCCGTCTCTCTCTGTATATTCCCCAGCCAAGCCTGCCTCCAAGGTCCAGAATACTGGCTCCAGCTTGTCATCCCTTCTCTGCTCAGCCCTGATACAATTCTGAATGTCGTCGGTGGAAATCATCGACGACAGGTACTCCCGGTATAGCTCTGGGTGATCCTCGGACACCAGAGATATCTGTATCTTCTACAACATCTGCACCAACTCCATGATCATCCACTGAGGTCCTGCTCCAGAGGTAGTAGACTTCTGGCTCAGCGCGTTCTCCACCATGTTCGCCTTCCCTGGTTGATAATGTATCGTGTACTCATAATCAGATAAGAACTCCACCCATCGTCTCTGGCGAACATTCAACTCCTTCTATGTATCAACATATTTAAGATTCTTATGATATGAAAATATGTCGCAGTGCACACCATAGAGGTAATGCCGCCAAATCTTCAGAGCGAACACTACTGCTCCCATCTCCAAGTCATGAACATGGTAGTTCTGTTCGTGCTTCTTCAGTTGCCGTGAGGCGTATGTTATCACATGACCATGCCGTATTAGTATAGCACCCATTCCCTGAAAAGACGCATCAACATACACCTGGAAGCCCTCCTTCCTAGATGGATGGGCGAGGATATGGGCCGACGTAAGCCGACTCTTTAACTCTTGGAAGGCCGCCTCACACCGAGGCGTCCAAACGAACGGAGTGTCCTTCTTCATCAAAGAAGTGAGTGGGAGGGCTATCTGAGAAAATCCCTGCACAAACTTCCGGTAGTATCTGGCCAATCCCAGTAAACTTCGGACATCCGTGGTCGTCTTCAACCGAGGCCAGTCTCGCACAGCATGAATCTTTGTGGGGTCCACTTCCAGTCCCGCTCCACTGTTAATATGGCCTAAAAAGGCCACCTCTGTCAGCCAAAAATGGCACTTACTGAACTTGGCTTATAACTGGTGCTCCCTGAGCTTCTCTAGAGTCAAGTCCAGATGATGTGTATACTCCTCCTTCGTCCTTGAATAGATGAGGATATCATCTATGAATACTATTACAAACCGGTCTAGGTATGGCTCGAACACCCGATTCATCAATCTCATGAAAGACGATGGCGCATTCGTGAGCCTGAAGGGCATCACGGTAAACTCATACAACCGTATCTACTAATGAAGTCTATCTTCGGGATATCCTCCTCCTGATTGCGCAGCTGGTAGTAACCTGACCTCAGATCAAACTTTGAGAACTAGTGGGCTCCCTCCAACTGGTCAAACAGCTCGTCAGTCCTCGGTAGAGGATACGTGTTCCGGACCGTCAACCTATTCAGAGCCCTATAGTCGATGCAAAATCGTAGCGTCCCATCCTTCTTCTTGACGAACAACACCAGAGCTCCCCATAGTGAAGAGCTTGGCCGGAAAAATCCGGCTTCCACTAGCTCCTGCAGCTGGCTTCGAAACTCCACCAACTCCTTGGGGGCCATCCGGTAAGGAGCTCTAGATGCCGGCTTAGCCCCCGACATGAGCTGTATCAGAAAGTCCTTCTCCCGATGCGGGGGTATCCCTGGCAGCTTCTATGGAAACACATCAGCAAAATCCCGTACCACAGGGATACTAGGTATGGAATCCTTGGCCTCGGCCATCTCAAACATCACTTTATAGACCTCGTCTCCCTGCAGGTGGGCCTTGACGGCCTATACGAATGATAACAAGAGAGGGGTGGTAGATCTAATACATTCAATGATGACATAAGAATCCCCATGCCTCAAGGTGATCCTCTTTAACAGGCAGTCGATCTGGGCATAGTTCCAATGCAACCATGTCATGCCCAGGATCGGATCGAAGGCGTTCATCCTTAGGATCGTCGCTGGTGCTTTGAATGCCTTTCTGCCGATCACTGCCTCCATGTTGTAGTGGGCAGAGGTGAATAGCTCTGATCTATCGGGTAGACGCACCCTCATTATCAAGCCTGTGAATTGCTCCATGCCTTCTAGTCCTTCCACGAAAGCTTCCGACACGAATGAGTGTGAAGCACCCGTATCGAATAACGTATAAGCGGGCTTGCCACCGACGAAGACTATGTTTGGGGTAGTTATATATCTTAGAAATCTAATTATGGTTTTCCTTCCTAGTTCGAACAATTCTATATCCATGAGTCTAGATTTTTAGGAAAGAAAAGAACTTTAAATTTCTGGCGTACCTATTATCACTTGCTCCGAGTTCCTAGGTAGAGCAAGATCTAAGGCATACACTTGTCCTCTATCCTGCCTACAGTCTCCGTCATGGAATCCACGTCCTTGGCCGCGTCCTCGGCCTCCAAACTACTGAGCAGACGGGGGAGCCTGTGGTGCTGGTCGGGGTTCCCCCCTCATGGGGCAGTTTCTCCGGATATGCCCTACCTTATGATAGTTATAGCAATCGGGCGAGGGAAATGCCATACCGCCGAGTCTCTGTATCTCCCGCATCTGGAGAGGTTGAGGAGCCATTACCACCTGCTCCCTCGACTCCTGACTTACCTCTTGATGAGTTTGGTCCTCTGCCCTTCTCCCATCTCTCCCATCAGCAATGCGACCCCTTCACTGATCATTTCTGGATCCCCGACCCTGATCCTCAGTTGGCCTTCTTCGGCCTCGAGTCGTGTGCCAATCTGCCTCAATCCTCTTTTCTATCTCCAACATCTGAGGTATAGGCCCGTCAGATACGAATAAAAGAGCCTCTCTCAATTCCTCTCGCAGGACCTTATAGAACCTCTTGATCTATCATACCTCATCCAGGTGATAGGAGTCCGCAAATCGGGCAAAATGATTGAACTCTCGATGGTACTCCACCACCGTCTTGTTGCCCTGCCTCTACTACAGGAACCTGTCTTCCAGCTCATCTATTTCCGACTGTGGAACAAAGGTCTCCAACAATGCAGCCCTTAACTCCTCCCAAGTAATGTCAGCAACCTCCTTATCTGTAAATGTCGTGTCCAGCAGTGTCTTCCACCATCTCGTGGCATTGGACTCCAAGCAAGAGACCACCAAAGGCACCCTCTCCTCCCATGGGCACTTTATCTCGGTCAGCATCTCGTACATGATGTCAAGCCACTTCTCTATCCGTACAGCCGACTCTGTCCCCAAGTAAGATGGGGGTGAAAGTCCTCGGAAGATGCTCAACCAATTGGAACCCGGGTTTGGCTGCGGAGCTGGAAGCTGCAAGGCCCTGAAAGCCTCCAGAATTGCTGTCAAAGTCTACCCCACCTCCGACTGTAGAAACAGAGTGGGGGCCTGGGGAGGTGGTGAAAAAGTCGGAGCTTACTGGACTCCGCCCTGTTGTATATGCTTTGTTAGAGGCTGCATAATAAAGACCATTTGTAAGAAATTGACCCAAACCTAGTTAAAAGTGGATAATATATATGTGATCCCCCATATGGGCACACCACTGCTTCCACTACTTAGTTTCTCCCCGAACTAAACTCGTGCAGGGGTGACCCAGGGTTAGTTGACTGCTACTTTTTCGATCGAGGTCTCCTCTGATACCACTTTAAGACCCCTTTTTTTTCTTTTTAAACAACGGGGTCTTAGGCCAAGAACTGGCGCTTTGTGGTGACACCATCATGCCCGGGAAGGTCGTCACTACAAAACGTCAATCCTGCCGGCCATATCGATCACAAAATAGTAGAAAAAGTATGAGCATACATGAAATTAGAACTCTAACACATGTCCACAATAATCACATATATAGTAACAATTCTCCACGAAGGGAGAGTCCACAACAATAATAATAAAAGTACTGGAAATAGGACTCATGCCCTATACATCAATGTTCTCACTACATGTCACTCATCGCAGAAGAAAATCTATAATAACTACTAGCGAACGGGACTCACTGTCCCAGCTGTTTGAACTCCGGTGCTAGACTATCCCGTCTCCAACCGTGCCGACCTCCGGGGCTGCATCTCCAAGTTGGGTTCCACAATACCCTAAAATGATTTGGTCCAAAAACCATTACTCTAAAAGACTAAGTCCTATCATCCCCCACCCCATGGCTCCTAGGAACCGAGCGAGAAGAAGGAAAGGAAAGGTAATGAAGCTGGAGAATAACAAATGTAGCAGGTGGCGACGGAACTAATCTTGTAGTTCAATGAAAACATGTAGCAGTAACAAAAGTATATAAGATAAATTATGAAATATTTAACCTTAACTTATATGAATGTCAATACAAACACATAAGCTAAGGGATCTTCTGCAAGGCTCCTATCGTATAAAAAGTCTCATACCAATTTATACGATGGGGTGTCGGTTTTCAAGCAAGCAATATACATATCCATAGAATAATAACCTTAGCTTATAAGCATGCTCACGCAAGCTTATAAACTAAGGGGTCATTTTGCAGGGCCTATTGTATAAGAGTCCCATACCAATTTATACAATAGGTGTCAAGGGTTATATACAATGGTTATGGTATTTCTTGAAAGTATGTCATGGTATTATCAGGCAAGTGCAACACACCCACCTTACTCTGCGCACACAAATCTTTAGTTCCCCCTTATTGGATCCTAACCTCCCAAGATACCTCCGTAGTGGCAAACAGAAGCGGTGGGTTGGGCCTCACCAACCTCTAAACCAGTAATTGCACTACCAGTCTGACCTATTGTACGCCTCGATGCTGGTGCACTAAGCGGAGCTCCTGTGTACTCTTTGCTGGTTGGTCCACCGGACTTAATTTGGCGAAGTGATAAACCACCGAGCTAAAGCTCCCCGGACTAGCCCGTCCGTCACAACCAACAACCGAGCCAAAGCTCCCCGAACTATCCCGTCCGTCACAATTATCTACCGAGCCTTCAGCTCGCCGGGCTATCCTGTCAATTTCCACAACCACTGAGCCTACCGCCCGAACATCATAGTCAACCTAACTTCCCGAGACATCGGAGTGTGTGGAAATGAACCCCTAATTATACTAGTTGCTCTTGAAGTTTATTATTCCTACTATTGAGGTTAGCCCAGGACTGCCCCCGGTATACCCCATGAAGAGCTCTCAAAGGGCAATAGGAACTATGATGGTAGCTGAAGCCCATCGTTCCCTTTCGCAAGACACTTATTGTTGTTGGTTATTACCCAAATCCCGATCCCTTTTAATATTATACTGTAACTAACCCAAGTGTATTTTGACTCTTCCTCTTCACAGGAAAGACGATCTTTTTTCGATGTCGTGCACCACCTAACGCCAGCCAACCCAACATTCTACTCATCCAAACTTTAATTGATGAACTCAATTTCATTGTTCCCAAACCAGCAAACTATTAACCCCAACCCAGCATATGCCCAATTCAAATGCTATCACATTTTCTGCAGTTTTACTATATGTAGACCAACCTATACTATATGTTGTACAAGATAGGAGGTACTCCAAATTTTCATCCTCAAGCCTTAAGATATTTAATGGGTGTCTATCATGACATGATTAGCCTAACTCTAGAAACTTATAATTTTCCTAATTAATTTGGTATTTAATTAATGTTCCCAAAGTTAGGCCATAGGTAATTTGAACATGAAGTATAATATTTTCTCAAGTAATGGCCACCAAAAAATTATGAACACTAGATAACAGAGGAATAATAGTAAATACCAAATTTCATGATTTTCCATTAATGATTTGGCCTCTAATTAATTAATCCAATAATAAGCCATTAATTATGGGTAATGAAGAAAGTGCTTAAGTTAATCATCAGAAAATTGTAGAAAATTTACTAAATCTCAAAGATGACCAGAAAGGGCCTCTGACTAAAAATCATATTTTATCAAGCCTACTAAGTAACAAAATAAATTCAATTACTTTTACTTAGAAAACAACACTTTGTGAAACAACCCTATTGATAGACTTCCAAAAATTCCATAAACATTCACATAGTTGTAAAATGTCATTAAAGTTCCTCTTACTAAATTTCATAAGTTTACATTGAGTGGTTTGTTCATAAGAAATTTCTAAGTAGAAGGTGCAACTTGATGGGTTGTGAATGAAGTACCCAATTTAATGATCTAAAATTCTTATTAAAAATTTTTAGGGCTTGTTATAGTCTTAAAACATAGCTTGACTAAATATCATCCAAACCCAAGGTTAGGAAGTCACATAATAAAATTCTTCAAGACAACTCATGATTGTGCACTTTTCAAAGAACCCACTTGTAAACTCATCCAAACAATATGTAGTATATTTCAGTGGTTAATATGATTATGAAAATGACCACTGCCAAAATGTCATGTAGTTCCAGAGTCATATGAGCCACTAGACATTCCCTAAGGTGTATAGACCTAAAACGTACCCAGTGGTTTAAGTTGTGTGCATGTGTCCAAATCCCATAATATCTCTCCCTAGGGCTTTTCGCCACCCTAGGATCACATGGACTAAACACCAAGTCCATAAAAGGGCATATCACCCCATTCCCTTCACGAATCACCAAAGTCCAAACTAAGGGTTTGATCTTGAGTCCTAGGGAAAATCTACCCCAATCCATCCCAAATTCCATGTGAGGGTGTCTAGTATCATAAAAAACTAGTGGCCCAAGTTTCAGCCTCTGTTGAGGTGATTTGATTACTTAAACCCACAAGGAACACTTTGACCTAAATACCCCCCTTTTGGCCAAGGCTAGGGTTTAAAAAAATTCCAACCCAAATCATCTCCAAATGAGATAAAATTTTATACAGAGCCTTATGATGATCCTAAGGACCACTCACCTAAATTTGGGAGGGTTTAAAGTTCATTAGGTTCCCTAATTAAATTACCGTAAAATTATTAAATAATTTCAAAAACTATAGAAAAAGTATCTTCTAAAATTCCCATTTTTGGACATCACATAGGTATAGGTAAGATTGACTCCCTGTCAAAATTTCAAATCATTTGGAAAGGTGGTGAAGTCGGGGCACAATTTAAATCTCTGACTAGCCATAGGTATAGACCCCACCGAATTGAGTGCTGAGGTATAACCTGAAGTCCAAATTGACTAGAATCAATGTTAAAATAAACTAGACACCCAGACCTATAGACTTCAAGTCGATAATTTTCTTTGTATAAGCCTCTAAGTATTTTTAATAAATAAAAACATTAATAGTATTTTCTGTGATAGAATCAATGAAATGAAATTAATTAAATTCCTAAGATCTAAATCAACGGCGCACGAATCTTCGCCAAGAAATGGACGACATCAGGTTATCGTTCCCAGCGCGCCAACGACCAGGATGAAATCTTCTTGGAGTAATCTCCAAGTGCTACCGCCGGCCACCCAGCCATCTCCCAGGCCGGCCACCGCCACCACCACCTCCATTGAGGTTGTGGCTATCGCCAAGCGGCGGCACAGCAACCGGAGATGCCATTTCCGGTGATCCCGACAAGTTAGTTTTTCAAAAAAACCAGGAGAATTTCTTCCCCTGATCGGGCTCAATTGAGCCTGATTCTCATCCTAGACGATTCCTACGATCTACCCATAGAGAAAGGAGAGGAGGAGGACCCATTGGGAGGGCTGGAGGCACGTTGATCACTGATTTGACATGGTGTTGGTGGCGCCAATCGGGTTTCTGCAACAGCACAGTCAAGTGCTTCGAATCCTTACGGTAAAGGTTGTAACCTTCTCCCCTCTGCCTGGTGATGCTTTTAAGATCCCTAATTGGGGATGAGGAAGGGTGTAACTCCAATGGCCATGAATGACCATTAATGGTCACTTTCGGTTTCAGCCATTTGAAGGGCTGAGCAACCCCATTTGTCGGCCACCTCCTGAAAACCCCTCCCCAGCCTCCAAGGAGTAAAAACCCATCAAGGTGGGGGGGGGGGGTTTGAAACCTCCATGGCCATAATGGCCATTAAGCTCCATTTTCTCTCACCTCAAAAATTTAGTAACTCCTTCCTTCTCTCTCCTAGTCATCATTCTCTGAATTTGGTTGGCCCAAAATGTGTTTCTCCACTCCTTAGGCTAATGAGCGACACCACTTGGGCTTAGCCCACTTGAATTGGGCAAGGTTAACCTAAGTTGACCACTTTGACCCATGAGTTGACATTGGTCAACATGACCATATGGGTTGATCTCAAGGGGTCTTTGGTGACCCCATGGCTTCCCCTAAGGTCTAGGAATGGTTGTGTAGGGTTGACTTGGCACCTGAGGTCACTTGCCCCTTAGTTAGGGCACTTTGACCACTTTAGGGCTAGGGTTGACTTGGGTCAACTTAGCCTCTAAGGTTGACCCCAATGGGTCTTTGGTGAGCCATTGACCTAACCTTGGGTCTAGTAAGACCTATGTAGGGTTGGTTGGGAACATTAGGGGCACATTGCCCTTAGTTAGGGAACCTTTCCCAATTTAGGCCTAGGATGATCCTAGGTAACCTTGGCCCCCCTGGGTTGACTCTAATGGACACTTAGGACTCTAATAGACCTTCCAATAGGTTGGTGAGGTTGTGGTCGGGTCTTGGAGTCATGGTGAATCCCCATGATCATCCTAAACTAGTGTTTAGAAATCTCCTATTTGCAGACCATAGTGATCTCACCTACATTCCTAGGTTCACTTGGTCTTCTTAGGCTTCCTAGGGTTTTGTCATGACCTAGTCATGACAAAACCACTCCTAGGGGTCTAGTTGTCTGAGGGATGTTACATGGGGTGAATATTTTTCTTAGTCCTTAGTGACTATCTTTTATTTTCCTTATGTTGGATGCTTTATTAGTTGATTAAATTCTGCTTTCAAGACATGCAACCTGCACAAAGAAAATAACATAAAAAATCACACACAGATTTATAGTGGTTCCCCTAATAATGGTACATCCACTTTCCCTCCCACCTATCCAACTATCTTATTGGACTAGACACTTCTCCAAAACCTACTCCAAAGAGTTTACACCTCAGATCCCTCAGGATTTCTCAGTCTCCTCCAAGACTAAGAACTCAGCCACAAGGGCCTACAACTCAGTGATCAGCAGATCACCTACCTTAGGCCAAAGGCCCTACACTCAGGCTGGGAGGACATCCCTACCACAGATTCACTAGGGATCCTACCTTAGAGAAAACTTTCACCTACCACTCAGATCCAAG
Source organism: Platanthera zijinensis (assembly GCA_039513925.1). Lineage (NCBI taxonomy): Eukaryota > Viridiplantae > Streptophyta > Magnoliopsida > Asparagales > Orchidaceae > Platanthera > Platanthera zijinensis. The sequence goes on from CM077079.1 coordinate 98,101,943, forward strand.
ACGATCATACAACTCAGATAGCTTTACCCTCCTACAACTCAGGCAATATTGCCCTACTTCATGCCAGTGGCCCTATAGCTCAGATCTAGTTGGATCCTACAAGATGGAGGTGGGTTGGTGTGCCTTGATTGGACACAAGAGAAATTTCTCTGTGTTAATCTACCTTGACTGAGATAGACTCAGCCCAACTTTGACTCCAGGAATATATTTCTTGAGTCTATCTTTACTTGAATTGAGATATAATCAGTCCTATGTTCTTCTTCATAGCCCGGATTTTTCCCACTGGAACTGTGAAGTGACTGCAGCAAAACTTACTGTTTCCTGAGCTGAAGGATTCTCAGCTCAACTACTTCACAATAATAAAGATGAAGAGACTTGTGTTGGAAGCAACTTGCAGAAAACAGTTCTGCTTCCACTTTCTTTCCTGAGCTGAGGAGATTCAGCCCTGACTTCGTCTTCACAGCCCCTAATAAAAGATCTTCAGAGTAGAAGCTTGATATATGAAGACCTTGCTGGTGCAAATAGAAAATGAAACAAGGTAACTTTCTTTCTCCTCTTAAGAGATCTACTCTGATCTTGCTGTAGTCATTGACGAAGACAAAAAGCTAACTTGTCTTGCTCTTAATCTTGCAGACTTGAGCTTCCTGTTCTTCTATCACAATAATAATGGCGGTGAAGAAGAAGCACCTTAATAACTTCATGAAAAGCTATATTCCTCTGTAAAAGCTTTTCCTTTTATCAATTATGTCCCAACGGCTCTTTGATTAGCGGACCTCACACTTTTAATTCCAGCTATAAACTTGCTTTAATGCCAACTATCGTACAGTAGCTCAGCGGTGCCTTTTATCATTTACTGTAGCTTTGCTGCTAACACTTTGAATAAAGTTGACTTGTTGATGTAACCATCTGTGGACTTAGTCAAAATTCAAGAATCAACAACATAGGCGTTGAGTGACCATGCCTCACTCAGGGCCAAAACACTTAGACAAAATTATGTCTATCTAGGTATTGACAGCATTGAGTGAGCATGCCTCACTCAATGCCAAAATACTTAGCCAATCTTTCTGCCATTAGGCGTCGACAACGTTGAGTGATCAAGCCTCACTAATCAATTTTTGCCTTGGCTCATTCTCTAGCCTTTTATGCTTGGCGTTAAGAGCGTTGAGTGAGCACGCCTCACTCAATGCTTTTGTCCTTAGCCATTTTTCTGTGTCTATAACATCTAAAGCCCTGAGAGCGTTGAGTAAGGATGCCTCACTCAACACTTTTTTTCCTTGGCCAGATTTATTGGAAATTGGCATTGAGTAAGTAAGATCCACTCAATGCCAAACTACTTAACAAACATTTGTGTTATCAGGCATTGAGTGAATGAGCTACACTCAACGCATTTGGACTTAGTCAAATATCTGTGTACAAAAAAGAACACTCCCTTTGAGAATTAGTCAACGCATTATCACATGGCGTTGAGTGAGCTTAACTCACTCAATGCCCGTGGACTTCGTAAATATTCATTGTTTTCCTGTGGCGTTGACTGACTGAGCTATACTCAACGATTATGAAGCTATGAAGTTGAGTGAGTGAGCTAGACTCAATGCCTATTGACTTAGACACATTTCTGCTCATTTCTACTTCGGTTATTACTGCATTAGCTTGGCTCACAGCCTTTTCATGTATGGCTTTAAGTGAGTTGACTTCACTCAATGCATGTGGACTTAGCCACTTTTCCATCCTGCCATTACATTGGCATTGACTCTATAGGCTCCACTCACCACTATAAGTCATCTGGCGTTGAGTGAGTAGCCTTCACTCAACGCTTGTGGACTTAGACAGATTTCTATCAATCCACACCTTAGGTAAGAGTTTACCTGACTATGCCACTTAGGCTATCTGTCCACTCAATGTTATAGGACAGCCTGCAATTACTAAACTTGAGCACAAGTTAGATCACCACATGTATATACATTGTATGCTAGGCCTTCTTCAAATCCAGGACATTGGGATCAATGGACCCAACAACAATAATCTATAATATGTATCCGTCCTTGCTCTCGCGCAGGAAATCACTACACTATAGGAGATGTAGTGGCCTCGATGATATGGTGCTCGTGGAGGGCTCAATCAGACCCTTGGATTTCTCCTTGGGTCGGGTGGGTGACAACGTGATCTTCTTACCTTTATCGTAGAATATGTACGTGTTCGACCGGCAGTAGAATGTGGCATTACGGTCGTACAACCAAGGCTGTCCTAATAATACATGGGCAACATCCATAGGAATTACATCACACCACACGTGATCCTCAAATGTAGCAAGCTGAATGAGAACGAGGCACCGCTGTGTAACTTGGATGGCGGTATTGTCTTCCCAAATGACCCGATAAGGATGAGGGTGGGGCTCGGCTTTCACTTGCATACACGCTAAACCTTTCTGGGCCACGATATTGACACAACTCCCACTATCAATGGCTACCTTGAAGGGTCCGCCTGAGCTAGGATAATACGTGTAGAAGATAGTGGTGCGGCGTCAATCCTTATCAGCGCGGGGGGCATATAGGACGCGTTGCACTACGTCCATCTCTAGGGATCTTTTAGCCTCGCTCTCCTATCCCTCCTCGATTGTAGCCTCGACCTCCTCAGTAACATCCTCGGCTCCCTCTAGGCTCGGCTCTTCTCCCTCAACTAGCAGACTTTGTGTGGGGCAATGTGCCGCCACATGTCCTCTGTCGGAACATCTATAACACTAGATACCCCCAGTTCTCTGGCCCTCGGTGGCGATGGGGAATAATTCCTTGAGGGGAATTGCTTCGTACCCGATGTACGGAGATACTGCTCGTACTCTAGAGCGAGCTGGAATATCTGGTCGACAGTCTCAAGGCGATGGGGAATCAACTCTCTCCGGAGCTCCGAACGAAGGCCAGCCTTAAATTGAGAAGAAGTGGCAATGGGCTCCTCCGAAATATCGCTCCTAATGACCAACTCATCGAATCTAGCCAAATCCTCAGCTACCGAAAGCGTCCCCTGACATAAGTTCTGTAGCTGAACAAGCAACTGATCACGGTAAGAGGCGGGGAGATATTTATCCTTCAGTCTCTCCTTCATTTCATCCCAACGAGTGTTGGAATAATAGCCTTCTCTCTCGAACGCTCTCTCCACGCTAATCCAAAATACCTAGGCTTGTCCAACCAACTTCATCTTCGTAAAATGGACACAACGCTCATCTCTCATATCATACCAGTCAAAATAGTGGTCTATGTCTAGGATCCAATCACTAAAGGCCTTCGGATACAAGTGGACATCGAACGATGGGGAGTCGAGGCGAATCCGAAGAGTGATGTCAAAGGCATGGCCACCTCTCCGGGGGTCAGGGTAGTCCCCCAGATAGTCATCATAGTCGTAATCAAATCTTCATCGATCAGGCGAGTAATACTCATCTCGGTGCTGGTCGCAGTAACCGGGTGGAGGCACACATTCCCTAAGGTCAAGTTGTAGCTGATGGGACATACAATAATCTTCATGTGGAGGTGGGGGTCTATCACGTGCTGGCTTAGGATTTTGCCTTGCCGGAGGGGCTGGGGCCTGGTAGGGAATGTCACGGCGATGACGTTCCACTGGTGGCTAGCCTATTCTCTTGCGCTGGTCGGGACGTGGGGGAACATCAGGGTTGTCCTCCAAAGAATCGTCACGATGTGTTTGCTCACGTCATTAAACTGGGCACCTAAGGTGTTAAAATGATCTATAATGAGGCGCTGGAACACAGCAAACACGGTGCCTGAATTCGAGCTTCCCGCTCAGTCGTCGGTTACTTGTGGTTCTGCCAAGCTAGTCCTAAATTTCCTATCACTATAGAGCATGCAAATGGCCTAACCTTGACCTCTTATATCAATTTGATGTAGGGTAGGATGCGTGCCGTGCAATCTAGGTTAACTCGAGTGATTGGACCTGTGAACACTTTATGATGACGCTCAGATTCCGACGACAATTATTTCAAGTAAGAAATTTCAACCCACGTATTCAATAATTTAAGTGAAGACAAGTTTCCAATAGGGCAATTAAGCAAAGGATTTCCTCCAAACGGAGGGCCTAAAATAAGCGCGCCACAATTGGTTCCTTCCTAAAATCAAAATTCTTCACGACAGAAGTCCACATATGAATATCCAAGCAAACATAAGTAATCCAAAAGATGTTCAATGCTGAAAATAGACATTTCCATACAACAAACAACTCACAAATAAAGGAATGTCCAAGGCGGGGAAGATGTGGCAGTTTTGAGGGCAGATCCGGGTTTATGTGTTGGGATGGTGGCTTTTCGCGATGGAGAAGGGTTGCGGTTGGATGAAAAGGGTAGATCTGACCAAATATGGACAGATCCGACCTAGACGAGGGTAGATCCAGTGGTGGAATGCGGATCCGGGTTTGGGATGGTGAAGTGGTTAAAGGGAATTATAGATCAGGGTTGGATCTCCCGGATTGGGGATGATCCATGAGAGAGGGAGGACGATTGAGGGTAGTAGCACAAAATAAAGATAGATCTAGGGTTTTTGGAGTGGTGGGAAGTGGATCCACGAAGGGGAAGAGAAGGAGGGGTTGGCTAGTGCAAAGGAGGCCCTAGGGGGGTCGGTTTTTGTAGGGGAAGGGGGATGCCGGTGCTGGATTGTAGGCAGTAGACTGGCGGTGGAGTTCATGGCACAGGAGGAGGCGGTGGAACAGGAAATGAGAGGGAGAGGTGTTGCTGCCCTGGTTGCAGTTCGATGGGGTTCAGGTGTGGTTTTGGAGGGGATTCGGTGGCTGGATGGCAAAGGAGGTGTTGGAAAATGATGGAGGGGGTTAGGGTTTACCTTGGGGATGAAGTACCACCTCTAGGAGTCGGCACCTAGGGCTCCACGGGGTCGGCACCGTGGCTTGATCGCAGAGTTCCGGGAATGAATTCCACCAAAACCAGCAATCATCTTTCCAAGCCTCTAACACTCCTATTTATAACATTCTAAGCATTAGGGCAACCCGGAATCTACGACTATGATTAACCAAAGAGTCTATGTGTCAAATACAAGGAAATAAAACAGAGAATAACAAAGTTATATATTAAAAAAGTTCGCGACGCGCATCCGAACGCATCCGCGGGATCGGATCGTCGCTCCGATCAAGTCTTCTAGCGAGAATAGACGACAGTGGGCCCCACATATGTATGGGCTGATGGTCCCCCATCACCCTTCCATTTCAATTTTAGGAGGTGTCAAATCCAATTTGCAGTTGGCACTCGATAGTCAGTTTGATGTTCTCCATTGAGTTCACTGCAGAACTAGTTATGCATGTATCATCTTTCATTCTTTTGATTGATGGTTTCTGGTTTTGAAATGTAACATATCTTGAAATGAAAAAGATAAGGAATATGGGTCGGTTTGAGACTGGTGGCTGTTTGAAAGGGAGACGATCACATTAGAGATCCACATTGGAGGGAGGGGTGAGTTCGCGAATGGTGGCAAAGCTCTAGTCATTAGGTAGCTGTGTTGGAATGGAGGTAGAGAATGCAAAAAAACAAATTGGGCGTTGTGATGGCATGCATCCACTGGAGAGCTACCAGAGTCCCCAAAAGGGCCTATGGCTCTGTTTGAGGCGGTGGTGGGCAAAGCTTTATTCCCACAACCGCCGCTCATTTTAGGGTTTTTGGATAATGATCTTTTACTAGCGGATGATTCAGTTTGTGGTTTGGTAAATCTGTAGTGTTGGCATTAAATGATGCGATAATGAGAAGGTAAGTTTGAAAGGCCTAGACATGCTACATGATAGTACTGTGAAACTTCGCAGGCAACCATGTGAGGGTAAATATGATTGACAAGATCAATAGGCCTAGATGGTGTTGTCAACTTTTGACCAATGTGAATAGTGAGTGGTTTGCCAGGTCTTTCCTGTCTTGAACGCTATTGTGAAATTGAGTAGCCATCGACATTGGCTATGTAGTGATGACATGGATCTTGAATGATAAAAGCATATAAGGAAAGCAGCATGGAGAATTTCAGGACTAGAGCAATCGAGAAATCCAACACATCAAAGAAGATGAAATATCTTCGCATAGAAGGAGATGATAGGCATCATACCAGCTAACATAGAAATAGTAAAGAGATAAGGAGGCAACTATATTTTGGCTTATATAAAACAAGGGAGTGTAAATAGAGCCCATGATGCATTGTAATATAACACATAAAAGTAATAAAAAATCTCTTTGATAATTAAGTTTATGAAAGTGGCAGTCCATCCATATTGGAATATTTGATTATTTTTTTAGGGCGTTTATATTGGCATCTCGTCTTTGGATATTGACTGGCCATTAGCAATTGGTAGCCTAGTAAACTGATAATGGAAGCCCAGTTTTTTTATAATCGGAAAAGTGTAAAAATGCGGAACCCGAAATAAGCTAAATATGGGTTTCACCTGCATTTTGAAAAAAGGCCTACTATATGATATTTCTTGGAAAAGTATTCAACATGAAAGTTGTAGATCTCGATGAGATCTACCACTTTTATATTGAACATGTTATATAAAAATTTTATATAAGTCTATTTTCAAAAGGCGCAGCACTGGGCAGAACTATTGAGTTCCGCCCGGGTTCCGCCCGGGTTCTGTTTCTTTGTCGGTCCGCTGTCATAGCGGGTTTTCATGCTTGACCGGACCGGCCAGGGGACTGGTCAGGAGTCCAATCGATCGAACCTGCCAGCCCCGTATGAGTTTTAAAAGCTTAGGCGAAGTATGTTTTTGGGCTGCTATTAGCGGCTATATTTTGCATATTTTTTATTATTTTGTCGGGCTGTCAATATCCAATATCGGGCCCTTATTTAATTGATCTGTGACACGTAGAGACAAACACATTCAAGGACGCCTGTCTAGATTTTCCTTATAAGTTTGCTCAATTATATGTTGCGCTTTTCTATATTTTGAATTCATAAAATCTTCTCATGTAAGTTTACCCTTTGTATATCCATGCACAAAAATGCCTGTGGAGGTGCTCTGAAGGGCGTATTTTTGTGCAAGCATGTTAAATGTAATTAAATGTTAATTTTGAAGAATGTTTTTGTAATTTTAAATGATTGAGTGGTGCAACCTATAATTTGGCAACTTCTCAGTGGAGGTTTGAGTTATTAACCATTTGTAAACAAAAACACAATACTGTGAGTAGAAATCAAATTCTAGGGCTATTAATTTGGCCAGAATATCAAAAAATCATTTGTTGATTTGACAGCTCTTATAACATTTCATTTTAGCTTGGCTCACCTTGAGAATTGAGGTAGGTTGATATGTGAATGTATGTGCTTATGAATGCTTTTGGTTTGTGTCAAATGTCAATATTTAGGTTTTTATTTTAAGATTTGAATAAATTTATGTATTATACGTATTTGGGCGTGCATGCATGCCCAAATTATACAACCCCATATTCGCTGAAGTGGGACCTAGATTCCCGAAGGATCAGGGTAGGGATAGCTTTAGGCTAGAAGCCGGATAAGACAGGTAGATAACCGAAAGGGTTCCCACCTGGGGCATACGAGAAGGCTTGTGCCTAGATAAGCGGGATGCCCTCGGAGTTGGCGTTGAGTGAGGCTTTGCAACTCAACGCCCTACAGTTCTTGGCGTTGAGTGAGACTTTGCAACTCAACGCCCTTTTGACTTTGGCGTTGAGTGAGGCTTTTCCACTCAACGCCCGACTGTTCTTGGCATTGAGTGAGGTTTTGTCCCCCAACGACCTTTCGCCTTTGACGTTGAGTGAGGCTTTAACACTCAACGCCCTCCAGTTCATGTCATTGAGTGAGGTTTTGCAACTGAATGCCCTTTTGTCTTTGGCGTTGAGTGATGTTTTGCCACTCAACGCCCTTTTTGCTCGTAGCGTCGAGTCATGTTCCGCCACTCAATGCTATCAGTGCTTTGCGGGTTGCCTCTAAGTCTCGCATAGGGAAGGCGGAAACCTTACCAGAGTGGCGGAAGGGATTTCGCCCAGCTTGGTCCAAAGGTAAATTACCAGGATGCCCTTGGGTTTGCATTTAGCTCCTCAGAACAACGGAGTTATATTATTGGTAGACCAAGTTGGGCGGCCAATGTCCTTTTAGAACAGCAGAGTTACACTTTTAGCAGACCAGATACTGGGAGCCTATAAATATGACCCACAGGGTACCTCAAAAGGCAAGATTTCACATTTTCTCAAATCAGTTAGTGTTTTTTGAGGTACTTCTAGCACAACAATTGGCTAAGGAGGGAAAGTGCTCAGAGATCTTCTAGATTAGTGGAGGGACCTCCCAGCTGACGCTTATGGTCAGTTCTTGGTTCTTTATAACTGTTTAGGGGCTTAGATTTGGGAGAAGTAGGTGTCGGCTACACCTCAATGTCCGAACTCTCGTTGATGTCAGTTTTTTTGCTTCAACATTTTTGGTGCGGTGGGCGTGGACCGTAGATGATACAAGAAAATGTCAAGCTAAGTCTCATGACTAGAGGTGAAGGCGAAGGAGATGGCTTGGGAGGTTCTCCCTCTCGGGGAAGTGGGGTGACGTTGGGGATGTTGGTGGACTTTAGGCGGGAAGTCCTGCAGACCATCTACTTGGCCCTCGACAAGAAGCGATTGGGCGATGCCCTCAGTTCCGGTCGTTGTAGCCCCATCACTAGGCAAAAACACTCCCGAGCAGTGTCCTGGGAAGGATGTTCTGGCATAGGTTGCCAATAGGGATGTTACCAGGCGGGAAATTTTTCTCGGGCAGGTCAGTGCGGACAGGGCTAGCGAGCAAAGGTCGCGGAACATTCCCTCTCGGCAGGCTATGAGCGGGAGCCCTTTTAGTGAGCTCATCATCTTTGTTCCAGTTCTAGATGGGTTCTGAGAGCCGAACATCTCCTGCTATACGGGCTCGAATGACCCGGTGCAACATGTGCAGTGATTCGAGGATGCCGTTTCCATATGGTAAATGTCGGATGCCTTCATGTGTAGGCTCTTCACCATCACTTTGAAGGAGAAGTCCAGGGACTGGCTCCACCAGTTTCTTGCGAGTTCAATCTACTATTTTAAGGATCTGTGACTTGGGTTCTTGTTGAGGTTATCGACATCAATGAAGAGAAAGAAGAGTGTAGAGTGCTTGTTCGCCATCAAGCAAAAGTCGAAAGAGGGACTAGGATGCTATGTGGATAGGTTCTATGAAGATATTTTGCAGGTTCAGGAGATATCGGGGTACACCATGATGCTTTCTTTCACCCTAGGGTTAAGGCCAAGATTCTTCAGCATGGAGCTGAAGAGAGTTCCCCCCTCTCCTTTGAGGAGCTGATGGAGAGGGCTGTGAAGGAGATCAAAATCGAGGAGGCCATTCCGACGTTCGATAAGAAGCAAGCCAAGTTGGCAGAGGACGATGGGAAGGAGTCACGAGTAGGGAGATAGAGGGAGCAGAGAGAGGAGAGAAGAAGTGAGGAACCCTAATGACAGGGGGAATACCAAGGTTTGGGGCAGCGCGAGCCAAACAAGAGGTTGGGTTGGAGGCCACAGAAAGGTCACCCCAAGGCACAGGGTGGTGGTTTTCAAGAAATGGACAACTTCCACGAGCAAAGGAGGTTCAATCAGCTAGTCTAGAGGCAGGGACAGAGGACCCCCCTCCCATTGTAATAGGAGGCTATGTAGATCATCATAAGAAGAGGAGGAAGGAGAGGAGATCAAGGAGGAGTGAGGAGAAGAGAAGTAAGGGTGGCGTCGACCTTTTGTGACTTCCACCAGGATGCGGGACACGCAACGACCACTTGCCCCAAGTTTTTGGAGATCAAGGGGGCTCAGAGGCTAGTTAAGCAACCGCCGCCTATGAGGATTGCAGATGTTCTTCCAAGAGGTGGAGAGGAGAGGTACGAGGACCGGGCAGACGTGGTGGACCAAGGAGGGACCTGGGTGATCCACGGGGGAGTGTGGATAGAGGCCACTTATAAGGGGAGCTTCCAAACAATGTACCGAAGGAGCACCACCTCGACCTCCCAGACTCCTCCCCAGGAGGAAAAAATCACTTTCTTAGTGAGGGACATGCCCGACTACGAAGACCCGTTCTCTGACGCTTTGGTGATCCAGACGGTAGTAGAGAATTTAACAGTCTCCAGGATTCTGGTGGACAATGGGAGCTCCGTGAATGTAATCTTCAAAAAAGCTTTCGATGATATGAAGGTGGAGGCCCGAAGGGTTCTAGTCTCAGATGGGCCGTTGTTTGGGTTCTCAGGAGAGAGGAAGGAAGTTGAAGGGGGAGTAGGACTGCATGTGACATTGGGGGGGGGGGGGGGGGGTCGAGGAGCTGTCGGTTCGTCATCGTTGATGCTCTGAGCAGCTACATCGCAATCTTTGGGCGCCCTCTCATTAGTGCTTTTCGCTGCATCCCCTCCTAATTTCACCAATGTCTCGAGTTCAGTAGTGTAAGAAACGAACAAAAAAGAAGCCGGAAGAGGTATAATAGAAATTTTATTATCTAAAAAAGGTATCTATTTCAAAGGTATGACCTCCCTTTTATAGAATGGAGGAGAGAAGAGAGAATACAAATAAGAGATGCGGGACTAAAAAATTACAGGACTAAGCAGTCTATACAGAAACAACCCGCACAAGACGCGCGGTTAGACGGAAGGGCTAACTGCTCGGCTACAACCAGAGAGGAAGGACAATTTGCCATGGGAGACCGCCCGGTCTCCAAAATGCGAGAGACAAACCGCTAGACTGCTCGGACTCCAGACAGAACCAACAAAGCAACAAAACCGCGGAAGCGAAATCGCCAGACTCCGCAGTCTTCAATCCGCCAAGACAGGCCGCCAGATCGCCCGGTCACCAACTTCAACACTCCCCCTCAAGCTGGAGCATATATATCAATCATGCCCAACTTGTCGCAAATTTGAAGAAACGAGGCGGATACTGGCTTGGTGAAGATGTCAGCCAACTCTTTATCAGAAGTGACGAAGGGAGTGCAAATTTGTTCCTTCAAAATCTCTTCACGAATGAAATGATAGTCGACCTAAATGTGCTTGGTTCTTTCATGAAAGAGCGGATTTTTGGAGATGTATATGGCCGCCATGTTATCACAGAACATAGGTAGAGGATGGTTGTAGACCTCTCCTAAATCCATCATGAGAGCCCATAACAACTTTAACTCACAAGTGGTCGATGCTATACTACGATACTCTGCTTTTGCACTGGATCTGGAAAAAAACAGACTGCTTCTTGTTCTTCCAGCTCACCAGATTTCCCCCAACAAAGGTGCAAAAACCCGAAGTTGACTTGCGATCCCCTTTGTCATAAGTGTAACTCGCATCTGAGTATGCTTCAACCCTCAGATGACCATTCTTCTGAAAGAGTAATCCTTTCCCAGGTGCTGCTTTGACATATTCTAAGATCCATAAGGCGGACTGTAGATGGCACTCCCGAGGCTCTTGCATGAATTGACTCACCTTGCCCACAACATAGGAAATGTCGGGCCTGGTCACTGTGAGATATATGAGCTTACCAACCAAATGCCTGTATCGCGTAATATCTGGAAGAGGAGGCGAATCATCTTTCCAGGTTTTGTCTTCTCCAGTTTCCAAGGGGCATCGGGAAGGTTTTGCTCCAGTCAATCCTGCCTCTTTTAATAGATCAAGGGCATACTTATGTTAGGAGAGGACTAAGGAGTTTGGCTTCCAAGAGATTTCAATCCCTAGAAAGTACTTCGGAGAGCCCATATCTTTCGTGACCAGATGTTGAAGAAGATGCCGCTTTGTCAAGGCAACCCCTTCCTGGTCATTGCCAGTGAGAAGAATATCATCGACGTACAAAAAAAGAACAACCAGTACCGAGGAGAATTTGCGAATGAATAGCGAGTGATCGGCAGAGCTTCGCGTAAAACAAACGGCCGCAACGATGCCGCTAAACTTGTCAAACCAAGCTCGAGGCCTCTACTTGAGGCCATAGATGGCCTTCTTTAGCCAACATACCAGTGTCTCCCCCTGAGCAACATACCCAGGAGGTTGCTCCATGTAGACGGTGTTGTGTTTTCTACAGGGTTGCACAACAGTTGTGCACGCAGCGAAAACAATAAAATCAAGAACAACCCAAAAGTGATTTGGGATCGAGCCATGAAAATTGAATCAAGAAGTTAAGAAATAACTAGGTAAAATTACCTTTGCGGTGTTGAGTCACAACTCAACAAAGATGCTCCAATGTATGAGTTCTTGTCGGCGGCGAGTCCCACGTAGAATAGCGTCTACGTCTCTACAGAAATCCACACAATCGGGAGATCACCGATCTTCGTTGCACGAAAAACGGGAAGGGAGATCGACTGCACCTTGCACTTCCACGGACGGCTAGGTCCGCTCCATGAAGACAAGCACCGACGACTATCGTCGGAGAGGAGGTCGGCGGAGCGAGCGAATCGGCGGAACACTTTCGTCGGGCAAGGGGGTACACTGACCCTAAAACCTAAGTTCTAATTTATACCCGAAGCATAAACAGACCTAGATATATCGCTATCCACAGACCACAGAGAATTAGGATTTCTAGAATAATTCGTCGGGTATCAGCATTCGTCGATTATCGAACAGTTCGATAGTCGACAAATTGCCTTAGTCGATGATACTCGACGAACCATGGTCGACGATACTCGACGAACCATAGTCGACAATACTCGACGAACCATAGTCAACGATACTCGACGAACCATAGTCGATGATACTCGACGAACCATAGTCGACGATACTCGACGAACCATAGTCGACGATACTCGACAAACCATAGTCTACGATACTCGACGCACCATATTCGACGATACTCGACGAACCATAGTCGACGATACTCGACGAACCATAGTCGACGATACTCGACGAACCATAGTCGACGATACTCCTTGGAAACATTTGTCGGACCCCATTCTGTATGGTGATTGGTAACCTTTACCAACACAGTCAATCTTCCAACTTCTCAATATGCTCTTATGTGCGACCCTGCAGGCTCATATCGCGTTGGCAGTGAGATTACATGTTTGACCACTTCTAGATCACCATGGTAACTCCAACAGTCTCCCACTTGATCTTGAAAGTATCAAACCCAAAACCTCATAAACAACGAGCGGCATCTAGCAATGCATCATTGCTACCCAAGCAATAAGAGTTCATAACTCATAAGCCTTTATGAACAATATTCCAGCGTTGTCTTTGTCCCTTTGTCCCTTATATCTGGAAAGAACTAGAGGCATGGACCGTGTCACCCTCATAATAGCTCAATCCAAGTATCTTGATCTAGAACGGACTTCCAAAGAATGGTGAGTCCAATATCACATATTGACTCAACCAAGCATGGCCATGCATTTCTCAGTCTAGTTCCATCAAGGGGCACATGGATGCAACCCCTGTCATATAGGAGGACATATCCCATATCTGCTCAAACACAAACACCCAAATGATTCGTAATGTGCCTAACAACCACCCTTATCATCAACCTTTCTCAGGGAAGACTTTAGATGGCATCAAAGCACGCTTTTCCTCACTTGATGAATGTTGTGACTTCAGGTCAAAGGACCACAACACCATTGTTAATTGAGACCTACTCGTGACACGTTTAGATAATAATCCACAAAGTAGTCTCAGGTTGGGTCTGTCCAGTACAACTTGTTCATTAACAAGTACCCACGTGATGACTTGATATCACAATATCATGACCTGTGAGAACTGGTCATCAGTCAACGCACGTGCTAGTCTTAATGTATCATCATCACCCTTAGTTTCTATGATGATACTACGACAAGGGACCTTTCAAGAATGAAGCTTCAAATAAATCATAGGCTCTCACATTCAAGTCAAGTACTTGATGTCCTATGGAAGCGAACATTCTAAGGGTATTTATTATGTTAACATTTAACTATCGCATAATGAAATCATAATAAAAGAACATGCCATTAATTGTAAGAGATAAATTTTGGTACACAATTCATCATATGAATAAATAACAAATAGCCAACAGAATATATGTTTACACGCAACCCACAAGACTCTCACTAGAGTTGATCATTTAGGTATCACATACCCATTGATCTAGTATGACCATCATGCTTTCTCTGTGCGAGAGGCTTTGTCAATGGATCCGCAATATTCTCCTCAGCCAGCACTCTGCAAATGTTCACATCTCCTTGTTCGACAATCTCACGAATAAGATGGAACCGCCGAAGTATGTTCTTGGAGCGCTGATGGGATCTAGGTTCCTTAGATTGTGCAATTGCACCATTGTTAACACAGTAGAGAACTACGGGACCAACAATGCTAGGAACTACATCAAGCTCGCCGATGAATTTACTAATCCATACAGCCTGCTTCGCTGCATTAGCTGCAGCGATATACTCGACTTCTATTGTAGAATCAACAACTGTCTCTTGCTTGGAACTCTTCCAGCTCACAGCTCCTCCATTAAGGCAAAACACAAACCCTGACTTAGACTTTGAATCGTCCCTATCAGTTGGGAAGCTAGCATCCATGTAACCACTTACAACGAGCTCTTCCCCTCCACAATACACCAAGAACACATCCTTTGTCCTTCTCAAGTACTTCAGGATATTCTTGACTGCAATCCAGTTACACTCACCGGGGTCTGACTGATACCTGCTATTCATGCTCAAAGTAAAGGAGACATCGGGTCTAGTACATAACATTGCATACATGATTGATCCAATTGCCGAAGCATATGGAATCAACTTCATGTGGTCCTTATCTTCATAAGATTTTGGACATTGGTCCTTAGAGAGATTCACACCATGAAACATTGGTAAAAATCCTTTCTTGGACTCAAGCATGTTGAACCACTTAAACACCTTCTCGATGTATGTACTCTGGGTCAAACCTAGCAACTACTTCGATCTATCTCTATAGAATTTAATACCGAGTATATAAGTCGCTTCACCCAAGTCCTTCATAGAAAAGCTGTTTCCTAGGTTGTTCTTAACAACTTTCAGGGTAGCAATATCATTCCCAATCAACAGTATGTCATCTACATACAATATCAGGAAGACAACAATGCTCCCACTGATTCGCTTGTAAACACAAGGCTCGTCTTTATTTTTTATGAAACCAAACTCTTTGATTTTCTCATCAAAACGAAGATTCCAACTTTGAGAGGCCTGCTTAAGTCCATAGATGGACCTATTCAGCTTGCATATTTTAGTGGCTTCATTTGGGGATACAAACCCTCGGGTTGTGTCATGTACACTTCCTCAAGGAGGTTTCCATTAAGGAAAGCCATTTTGACATCCATCTACCAGATCTCGTAGTCATAATACGCAGCAATATCAAGAAATATCCTTATGGACTTTACCATGGCAACAGGGGAAAAGGTCTCATCATAGTCAATACCATGAATTTGCTTAAAACCCTTAGCCACTAGTCGCCCATTGAATGTCTGTACATTCTCATCCATGTCAGTCTTCTTCTTGAAGACCTATTTGCACCCTATGGGTCATACCCCTTTAGGTGGTTCCACCAAGTTCCAAACTTTGTTTGCATACATGGAGTCCATTTCAGATTTCATAGCCTCAAGCCATCTATCGGAGTCCGGTCCATTCATTGCCTCTTGGTAGGTTGCTGGTTCATCATCATGACCCATAAGCAACACATTACCTATTTGAGACACAAGAAATCCATATCTCTCAGGCTCAAATGTTGGTCTACCAGATCTACGTAGGACTTGTGTTTCTTGTGCAGGTTCTCTAGCTACAACATCTTGTAGTCCTATCTCAGAATCCAATTCCGGTTCATTCACTACTTGTGGTTCTTGAACTTCTTCAAGTTCTACCTTTTAAGTCATTCTTGTTAAGAATTCTCTCTCCAAGAAGACGCCAGTCCTAGCGACAAACACTTTGCCCTCGGACGGTAGGTAAAAGTAATACCCTTTCATTTCCCTAGGATATCCCACCAGATAACATTTATCCGATTTGGGTTCCAGCTTGTCAGGCATTTGACGTCGTACGTATGCCTTACAGTCCCAAATTTTAATGAACGACATACTAGGATGCTTCCCAGTCAATATCTCATGTGGTGTCTTCAGAACCGTTTTCGTTGGAGCGTGATTTAGTGTCATTACAGCAGTCTCTAAAGCAAAACCCCAAAAGAAAACAGGCAAGTTTGCATGACTCATCATCGAACGTACCATGTCTAACAGAGTACGATTTATCCTCTCAGACACACCATTATGTTGTGGTGTTCTAGGTGGAGTGAGCTATGATACAATACCACACTCTTTCAGATGATCACGGAACTCATGAATCAGGTATTCTCCACATCGATCAGATCGGAGTGCTTTAACCCTTTTACCCAACTGGTTTTCTACTTCATTCTTGAACTCTTTGAACTTTTCAAAGGTCTCGGATTTGCACTTCATAAGATACACATATCCGTATCTACTGAAATCATCAGTAAATGTAACGAAGTAGAAATACACACCTTTAGCCATGGATCTCATGGGTCCGCATACATCACTATGTATAATAGCCAAGAGATCCTCAACCCTCTCAGTATAACCAGTGAAAGGGGCTTTAGTCATCTTGCCTAACAAACAAGATTCGCATTGCTCAACTGATTCATAATCAAATGAGTCTATAAGTCCATCTTTATAGACCTTAGATTTGCGCTTCTCGTTTATATCGCCCAAACGACAATGCCAGAGATATGCATAGTTTGAGTCATTTGTTCTTGGTCTTTTATTATTTTCTACATTATAGATCAGATAGTCCAAGTTCAAAACATAAAGACCATTAAACAATTGGGCTATAGCATAACAAACAGCTTTCTTAAATATAGAACAATAGTTGTTCTTAATTATAAAAGAAAATCCAATCATGTCCAAGCATGAAATGAATATAATGTTTCTAGTTATCGCCGGAACGAAATAACAATTATCTAGTTCTATTACAAGCCCACTGGAAGAAAGACGGTAAACCCCTACGGCTACAGCAGCAACTCTTGCTCCATTGCCGACGTGCAGGTCGACCTCCCCTTTACTCAACAATCTTCTCCTTCCCAGTTCCTGCACATTTGTACAAATGTGAGAACCACATCCGGTATCTAATATCCAAGATGAAGGAGCAGAAAGGTTTATCTCTATAACG
Organism: Platanthera zijinensis; assembly: GCA_039513925.1. NCBI lineage: Eukaryota > Viridiplantae > Streptophyta > Magnoliopsida > Asparagales > Orchidaceae > Platanthera > Platanthera zijinensis. The sequence continues at coordinate 98,119,033 of CM077079.1, forward strand.
TAAATATTTGAAGCGGAAGTCATACCTCCCTTCATTTTCTGCAGACCCTCGATGTAAGAAGGACAGTTCCTCCTCCAATGACCAGCCTTGCCACAGTGGTGGCATTTCCCTTCCTTCACCGTGCTCTTCTTTTTCTTCAGTGCAAAAGACTTGGGCTCAAGATGTGACTTAGGTCCCACCTTAGTCATCTTAGAGCCCTTGCCCTTGCCCTTGCCCTTATGCACCATCAGTATGGGGCTTGTTGGCTTTGCCTTCTTCATATTGATCTCGGCAGTTCTTAACATGCCTAGGAGCTCGGGAAGTGTCTTGTCTATTTCAATCATGTTGTAGTTCAAGACAAACTGCTCATAACTGTCCGGCAACGATTGCAGGATCAGATCTATGTCCAACTCTTGACCTAGAGGAAAACCCAACATTTCAAGGTTCTCTATATACCCAATCATCTTGAGTACGTGAGTCCCTACTGAGTCTCGAACTCCCATCTTGCACTGAAATAACGCTTTTGTGACGTCGAACCTCTCTTGACGAGCCTGTCCTTGAAACATTTTCTTGAGATGCTCGTCAATCTCCTTGCACCCCATGTTCTCATGTTACTTCTGAAGCTCAGAGTTCATGGTGGCAAGCATAAGGCATTCGACGTCTAAGGCATCATCAGTATACTTCTTATAAGTATCCTTATCAGCATGGGAAGAGTTCCCGGTCGGCTCCTCGGGGGCTTCTTCTTCCAAGACATAGAGCTTTCGTTCTTGCCTGAGAACAATTCTCAGGTTCCTGTACCAGTCCATGTAGTTGGTCCCACTGAGCTTATCCTTCTTAAGGATGGCTCTAAGAGACAGAGTGGAGTGTGAACCACTTGCCATGGAATTCTACAAGAATTCATACAGAATAATATCAGTACGAAAATTTAAAAATACAATTTATTTTTAATTTGGACTTCAATTAAAACTCCCACTATTTTTATTTGAAATGATGGCCCTCACTATCAATTCAGAGAGTTTATGAGAGCTACTCACTTAGTGGATAAGATCTGTATTTAACCAACACAATGAGTCAGCTTTGACTTTTCTCTCACGATGTGGTTATTTAGGTAGGCAACGCTTGCCAATTGCATCCTCATGCAGTTCTTGTATGGTTGGTGAATAACTCCTTATTCGCATCTATTATATGGTGCATGCCAACACTATGCCTCTAGGCACTCAACCTTTGAGATCACCTAGTTAAGTTAGACCCGATGTCGACAGTGGGATATCAGAATTATCCACTCGCACCCTTACCAAGATAGATTAATGCACCTTGCTTTGGCAAGCCCACAGTTCATTGATCGAGGAAGGAAGAGTGTCATCCATCAGAAGGCATCCAGACACTTAATATTTGATGAAGGGATTTTTGATAATAGGTTTACAATTAATCATGATCAACATTTGTTCAATGTGCACATCCATAGAAAAACACTTTTCTAAAATCCACATGTATGTCTTATGTGCACAACATGGTACTATCAACATTTGATGGAAGAAAGGGCTAAATCTAAACATCCGGACTCTTCCAAATCTTCAGATTTACATGCATTTGACAAAGGCAAAGGCAACTCGACTTAAAGCAGTAGACAATCCCATCTCTCCTTGTTGGATTCAAAATCCAAAACAATACACGGGTTCATTAACCACTCGAGGGACGGTTACTGCTAAGGAGACAATAATTTCTAACAATTAGAAATTACCACGAAATCCCAGACGTTCCTGGCGGGGTTCCAAGGGGCCGCGCACCTGGCGGGGGTCCCGCTGACCGATCAGCATGCGGGGTCAAGGGGCAGAGCCCCTGCGAGGTGCGGGGCAGTGCCCTGACCAAATGTTTGAAAAATTACCACCGATTTCCCTTTAAAAATCATCAACAATTAATGTTCCAGGATTAAATCTAGACATTTAGAACACTTCTAAATCCCTAGGTTTACACGTACAAGAATAACCTAACTTCCAATACAACAATCATGGCCGCAACCTCCCTCTAATACCATTGTTGGGTTTTCTACAGGGTGGCACAATAGTTGTGCACGCAGCGGAAATAATAAAATCAAGAACAACCCAAAAGAGATTTGGGATCGGCCTTGAAAATTGAATCAAGAAGTTAAGAAATAACTAGGTAAAATTACCTTTGCGGTGTTGAGTCACAACTCAACAAAGGTTCTCCAATTTATGACTTCTTGTCAGCAGCGAGTCCCACGTAGAATAGCGTCTACGTCTCTGCAGAAATCCACACGAGCGGGAGATCGCCGATCTTCGTCGAACGAAAAACGGGAAGGGAGATCGACATCACCTTGCACTTCTACGGACTGCTAGGTCCGCTCCAAAAATACAAGCACCGGTGACTATCATCGGAGAGGAGGTCGGCGGAGCGAGCAAATTGGCAGAAAACTTCCGTCGGGCCGAGGAATACATTGACCCTAAAATATAAGTTCTAATTTATACCTGAAGCATAAACAGACCTAAAAATATCGCTATCCACAGACCACAGAGAATTAGGTTTTCTGGAATAATTCGTCGGGTATCAGCATTCGTCGATTATCAAACAGTTCGATAGTCGATGAATTGCCTTAGTCGACGATACTCGACGAACCATGGTCGACGATACTCGACGAACCATAGTCGACGATACTCGACGAAACATAGTCGACGATACTCGATGAACAATAGTCGACGATACTCGACGAACCATAGTCGACGATACTCGACGAACCATAGTCGACGATACTCGACGAACCATAGTCGACGATACTAGACGAACCATAGTCGACGATACTCGACAAACCATAGTCGACGATACTCCTTGGCAACATTTGTCGGACCCCATTCTGTATGGTGATTGGTAACATTTACCAACACAGTCAATCTTCCAACTTCTCCACATGCTCTTATGTGCCACCCTGCAGGCTCATATCGCGTTGGCAGTGAGATTACATGTTTGACCACTTCTAGATCACTATGGTAACTCCAAAAGACGGCCTCCTGAAGATCACCATAAAGGAAGGCATTCTTGACATCCAGCTGAAAAATCGGCCAATATCGATTGAAGGCCACAGAGAGTAGGACCCGGATAGTGCTGAGATGAGCCACGGGAGAGAAGGTGTCAAAGTAATCAACCCCATAGGTCTTAGTAAAGCCCTTAGCAATAAGGCGGGCCTTATAACGATCCACAGTGCTGTCCGAGCCAAATTTGACCACAAAGACCTAGCGACAGCCAACAACATCAGTACCGAAGGGAGGAGGAACAAGAGTCCAGGTACCCCGCTCAGTTAGGGTCTCCATTTCCTTATCCATGGCCATCTTCCAATGAGGAATAGCAAGGGCCTCCTTGTAGGAACGGGTTGTGGCAGTGGCAGAGATAACCAGAGTAAAGGCCCTGCGAGAAGAGGTAAGGTGATCATATGAAATAATAGCAACAAGGGGGTGTAGAGTACATGTTCGCACCCCTTTACGAAGAGCTACAGGAAGATCCAGGTCGGCGGGTCCCTCGGCATCCAGAGCATCCGTGGTAGAGAGAGCTGGCCCGGGAGTAGAGAGCGACGATGGAGGAGATGAGGGAGAGGGTGGCGGAGAAGAGGTAGAAAGAGGTGGAGGGAGAGGAGTGGATGGAGGAGGGGTTGATATTGTAGTAGGATACGAGGGAATAAAGAGAACAACAGGAGTATCAGAAGCTGGAGGAAGAGGAGAGGATTCACCTGAGAAGTAGGAGGCATTCTCGAAGAAGGTGACATCAGGAGAGACGAACTGCTTACGATGAATGGGGTCAAAGCAACAATAGCCTTTCTGAGTTGGGGAGTACCCCAGAAAGACACATTTGGTGGAGCGAGGGGATAGCTTATCTCGGGTGGCATATGGGGCATGAACAAATGCAGTGCACTTAAAGATTTGGAGAGGGAGGGGGAAGGGCTCCTTGCCCGGATACAGAATGGAGAATAGGGTTTGCCCATGGAGAACCGTGGAGGGAACGCGATTGATGAGGTAGCAGGCAAGGAGAACAACATAGCCCCAATAGGAGAGAGGAACATGCATCTGGATCATCAAGGTACGAGCGACATCGAGGAGATGACGGTTTTTGCGTTCCGCCACCCCATTTTGTTGGGATGTATAAACACAACTATTCTAATGAATAATGCCATGTTCCATACAGAAAGATGTAAACGCATGACACAGATATTCTTTAGCATAGTCTGAGTGAAATGTTTTAATACAAATACCAAACTGAGTTTTAATTAATTGATAAAAAGATATCCATACATCCAAAAGTTCAGAGCGACCTCGTAAGAGATACACAAAAGTACTTCTAGAAAAATCATCAATAAAAGTTACAAAATAAGAACTACCGCGACCAATGGTGAGGATAGGAGCAGGGCCCCAGACATCAGAGTTGACTAGATCAAATGGATGGGTAGAGCTCCGACCTTGCTTCGGTGGGAAGGAGGGATAGTGATGCTTGCTAAGCTTACAAGCGTCACAGTTGAAAGGAGTACTGGAAGGAGGGAGGTGGGGCAGAAGCTGATGTAGAAGTCATCGAGGAGGATGACCTAGGCAGAGATGCCACTGGAGAAGATCCGTATAAGAAGAGGAGAAGGCGGAAAAGGCGGAAATGTTGTCGAGGAAGTAGAGGTCGCCGCTCTCAGTCCTAGTAGCAATCGTCCGTTGGGAGCTTGGATCCTAAAAAGAACAAGAAGTCGGAGTTAACGTCACAGAGCACTGAAGCAGCTTGCATAAAGAGGTAACCGACAATAAATTGCATGGAAATTTGGGAACATAGAGAGTGTCCGCTAGGTGAAGAAACGGAGTAACATGAACCACTCCCAACCCATGAATCGGGGAGGGAGAACTGTCTGCAACGACAACAAGAGGCAACCGATCATGCTGTTTGAGTAGAGAGAAGCACTGAGGATTGCCCGTCATGTGATAAGTCGCACCAGAGTCGATAAGTTATTTACCTTGGGTCACCACGTGGGCACTACCTGATGATGTGACCACGGAGGCAGACGGCTTAGAAGAGGAGGCAGAAGAGTCACCCGAGGGGCGAAGATGGGGTTGCTTCGTCCAGCAGCGTTCCATAGTATAACCGGTGCGACCACAGTGAGAGCAAAGGTAGTGGGAAGGAGCACGTCCGCCAGCCTGGTGACTGCGGCTACCAGAGCCACTCCACAGAGTTTGGTGAGCATAGTTGTCCGCTGGAGAAGGAGCAGGCAGAAGCGGGCGCTGAAGAAGGGAGGTGACAGCAGCGATGCGAGAAGCGGTGGCATCTAAGGTAGGGGATTCTGCCTCACCCAGAATTTGCTGGTGGATCATATCATAAGTATCAGGAAGCTGGAGCAGATAACACACAACTAGAAGCACCTAGAAATGCTTGTGTTGTTGAGCCAAATACGCAGAAAAGGGGCGATTCTGAAGAATCTCAGCCCCAAGAGCCTAAACCTATTGGTAGGCAGCAACAGGATACAGTGTAGGACGGGCAAAGAGGTCCACATACAACATATAGATGCGGGACGTCTGAGCCCCCTTTGAGTACAGAGCGACAAGATAAAGCCAAGAGGCCTTGACCATCTCATCATGACGATGATGGGGAGGCATTCATCGGAGAGGCTGTTAGCAAGCCAAGTACGCACAAGGGCGTCACTCGCATCCCAGTCATCAAAGAGATTTGAAGTGGTGGGAGGAGGGTCATCAACGAGATGGTGGCGTTTGCGTTGAGAGCGAAGGAGAAAGATGAAGGAGATGCTCCAATCCGGGAAGTTAGAGCCGACAAGTTTTGAAACACTGCCAAGGTTCCCGGAATGAGTAGGGGGAAGAGGCGGAGCCGGATTGGCGATAGGAGTGGTAGTAGTAGAAGCATCAGAGAGAGCCATAGGAGAAAACAACGGGAAACTGCACGGTTAGGAAACAAACCGTGCGGTTAGGAAACAAATAGTGCGGTTAGGAAACAAACTGCGAGAATAGGGAGAAATCACAGCGGTTAGAAGAAGGAGATCTGTGGCGGTCACGATGACAAACACCAGCGGCCAGAAAAGCCATGACCAAGCCGCAAAATCAAGCAGAGGGGAAGAAGTCGAGCGGCTAGAAGGTAGCCCGCGTTAACAGAAGAAAGAGAAGACCGCGTGGTTAGAGAGAAAAATGCAGAAGACAAACAAGGCGAACAAGGCAAATAGTTCGCGGCAACAGGTCGCGGCGACTAAAGGAGAGGTCGCGGGGAGAAGAAGAGGCCGCGTACACAAAGGGCAACGACAAGAAGAGAAAGAAGCCGCGCGAACAGGGCGCAAGCTGACGGAAGAAATAAGTCGCGAGACCAGGTCACGAGAAGAAGAAGAAAGCCGTGCGGATAGGTCGCACGAATAGAGAAGGCACACAGAATCCGAAGGAGAAGATCGAGTCCTCTGATACCATGTAAGAAACGAACAAAAAACAAGCCGGAAGAGGTATAACAGAAATTTTATTATCTGAAAAAGGTATCTATTACAAAGGTATGGCCTCCCTTTTATAGAATGGAGGAGAGAAGAGAGAATACAAATAAGAGATGTGGGACTAAAAAATTACAGGACTAAGCGGTCTATACAGAAATAACCCACACAAGCCGCGTAGTTAGACGGAAGGGATACCCGCTCGGCTACCACCAGAGAGGAAGGAGAGATCGTCATAGGACACCGCTAGACCGCCCGGTCTCCAAGCTGTCAGAGACAAACCGCTAGACCGCTCGGACTCCAGACAGCAACAACATAGCAACCAAACCGCAGAAGGGAAACCGCCAGACCGCGTGGTCTTCAATCTGCCAAGACAGGCCGCCAGACCGCCCGGTCACAAACTTCAACAAGTAGTGGACGAGTGCAAGTTTGGATCAGGGGGGATCCGAAGGTGGCGAGGTAGTGCTATGTGACTGCCGTCAACACCATTTCTTGGAAGACTGAGGAGGAGGAGCTGGAGAAGGAGATGACGGCATAGGAGGAGATTTTAGAGGAAGGGGTGAGCCAAGGAGAAGCTGGGGGCGAGGCCCGGGGAGGTGTAAGGGTGGATCCCCAAGAGAGCCTGGTAAAGGCAATTGAGGTTTAGGAAGTAGGAGGGGAGGAAGAGTTGGGGCAAGAGGAGGAGTAGAGGACCAACAAGGAGCAGTCCTGGTTGGAGCTAGCAAGGGAATTCATGGAGATGGAGGTCTTCACCAAGGTGGGGAAGACAGAAAGGGTATTAATCAGTGGCGGCCTGAGCCCTGAAGACAAGACGAGGATATGGTAGTGCATCCATAAGAATGTCGATGTCTTTGCCTTGAGCACGGCAGACATTTCGGGAATTAATGAGAATGTGGCATGCCACCGCCTAAACTTGGACCCCAAGATGCGTCCCATCCACCAAAAGATGATGACCATTGCCACCAAGCTAGAGGAACCCATATGTGAGGGGGTCTCGAAGCAGGTTTCATCTCGGATATCTAGTATCAGGGTTTTGTATCTAATGTGGTAATGGTAAAAAATGGGATGGGAGGTGGCGTATGTGTGTTGACATTTCTTTATTAAATAAATTATGCCCTAAGGATTGCTACCCCTGCATCAGATCGACGCGGAGGTTTATTCAACCATCTGTTTTTCTATTATGAGTTTTTTGGATGCTTTTTCAGGTAACCATCAGATTCGAATGCACCCTCGATGTCAAAGATGTCTCATTCATCACAAGGGAGGGATGCTTCAGCTATAAATGATGTCCTTCAAGATAAAGAACGCTGGGGCTACCTACCAGCCTATGATGGATCGGGTGCTCAAAAGTAAGAGGGGTAGGAACCTTGAGGTTTATGTTGATGATCTCATGGTAAAGAGTAGGGACGTGGACTCACACCTACTCGACCTGGAGGATACATTCGCCACCCTATGGAAGTTTAAGATGAGGCTGAACCCCCAGAAGTGCGTCTTTAGGGAAATCTGAGGCAAGTTCCTTGGGCACCTTCTTACCCCAACAGGGGTAGGGCCTAACACGAATAAGGTGAAGGCCATCATGGAGTTGGAATCACCGCGCAATGCCAGAGAGGTTCAAGGTTTGACGGGAAAACTCGTCGGGTTGAGCTGATTTATTTCCCGTGCCAGGAAGAAGTGTTCACCTTTATTCAAGGTGCTTCAGGGAAACCAAAAGTTTGAATGGACAAAGGAATGCGAGGAGGCCTTCTTGGCATTGAAGCGCACCCTCTCCCAAGCGCCGCTCTATCAGAGATTTATGGAGGGGGAGAATCTAGCTTTGTATCTTTGGGTAGGGGCAAAGGCCGTAATTTCTGTGTTGGTAAGGGAAGAAGGGAAGAAACAGCTGTCAATCTACAATGTCAGCAGGATATTAAAGAAGGCGGAGCTCCGCTGCCCCATCCTATTGAAGTTGGCTTTCTCCCCGATCATCTCGGCCAGGAAGCTTAGGCCGTATTTCCAAGCCATTTCAATCAAGGTGTTTACGGACCATCCCATGCATAAGAGTTTCGAGGGGGTGGAGCACTCGGGGCGGTTGGCCAAGTGGTGCATTGAGCTTATTTAGTTTAACATCTCTTTTGTGCCAAAACTCTCCATCAGGGCAAATGTAGTGGATGATTTCTTTGCTGATTACGTCGTGGAGGTAGAGGGAGAGAATCCACTGCCACGGGAGGTATGGAAGATGTTTGTTGATGGAGCCTCGAGGAAGTATTCCCTATAGGGAGGGGTAGTACTGGTAAGCGCTCAAGGGTTCACCATAGAGCAGGCGGTGGTACTGCACTTCCCTATCATAAATAATCAAGCGGAGTATGAAGCCGTCATAGTCCAATTGCAGTTGTCCAAGGAGCTTGGTATTAATGACGTAGAAGTGCTTACGAATTCGTTAGTAGTAGAGTCGCAGATCAGATGCGAATGCGAAGCCCGGGAGCCCACCCTCATAAAGTACTTATCTTGTTAAAATTTGATATAGCGGAAGACGGGAAACAAGACGCAGGAACTTATTGGATCTAGTGACCAACCTTAGAGGGGGGGGGGTGAATAAGGTTTTATGAGTTAATTGAAATTTTGAATTATTTTTGACCAAAAAAACTAGTTCTGGAAGCTACCGCGAGGCGCTAACTTGTTAGCGCATGGCGGTAGGTCACAGACCATGTTTTCCTGGGCAAATCTCTTCTTGGAGATTTATGCACCCTTTAGAGAAACACCGGCTGACATCCACAACATTACAAATAATAAAAACAACAGTACATGAATTTTATTCAAACAAATTCAACAAATGTTTTTACAATTACAACTTGATCTCCATGACGCCGGAGATTGGAGGCGGTAAAAATAAAATCTCTTTTTTGTTTTCTATACTGACCCACTACCCGGACCGGTTGGCTCTCTCCCTTTCCCTCCAAGAAATGTCTTCTAGCCGGCTCTTCACCTTCACACAAGGAAGGGTCTTAGAGCCCCGCTAGATACACCGATCTAGATGTCCCTATCCCCAGGATGATTTTCCACTGAATCCTACCCTGGATTCCTACGACCTTCCCCGGTCAATTTCTCACGAGACCCTTCCCGGATTTCGACGACCCTCCGGTCGATTTCCCTTACAAAAATAACTAGACAAAAAGATTTTAAAGTAAAATACAAGAAATAAGAGAAAAAATCCCCTCTAACTAGAACCCTTGATGTTGATGATGATTCGCTTGCAAAGGTTCGATCTTTGTGGCTTGAGAGTCTTCCTCTTTGATGTTTTTCAGATCTACGAAGGTGTGCACTTGATGAGAGTTTTTATAGCGAGGATCCTTAACGTGAAACCTAGGATTAAGGATTCTAGATCATAATGTTGGTAGCCTTCAATCCGTACACATGAATTCCTTTTGATCTCCTCTGAAGAACTCTCCTCCTCAATTAGTTGGGATGACCCCTTCCTTCCTTTTACACGGCTAGGGCGAACTCCCTTTCAAATTTCCTGAAAAACCGTCACAAGAAACTCAAGTTTGGGATGTTTTAAATAGTGGGAGCTATGTAGAAAGTTACAGTGGGGCGGTAACTAGTTACAGCGCGACGGTAACTTCCAGAGAACAAAATCCCTCCTTTTCTTCATGTGCTTGCAACCGAACAACTCCTTGTAGTAATTGTAGTCCTTAGCTCGCCAGAGATCTTTGTGCTTGCAACCAATCGACTCCCCATAGTAGTTGTCATTCTTGGGGCTCCAAAGTTCTTCGTGCGCGAACGGGAGGGAGACGACTTTCTTCCTTTTAGACGAAGATGATCATAACGGACGTAAGGAGGCGGCCGAATCCTCGATTGCTAGAACTTCTATCTAAATTTCGTTTTGATTTCTTTATTAAGTCAGGGCACAGAAACCAAGGCGGACTTTTATACGTATTCTTGAAAATAGGCTACGGTCGGCGATAATATTAGCGCCTGGCGGAGGGTTCGCGCGCTTGTTGTGCTAGCAGCCGTCCAAACCTGGAATAATATTCAAAACAAATTTTTGCCATTTTATCATTGCTAGCGCTGCGCGGTTACAACTTCCACCACACGTAATGTTGGATGTAATGATTCAAGAACAGCGCGTCAATATTCGCCAATCGGCAAGCACGACGCAGTAGGGCTAGGACCTATTTCTTCCAGAGATCTAAGCCCAAATAATTCATTTTTATAGCGCCTGCGGTAGTACAAGAGCCAGGAGTTAGCCAGTTCCTCGACAAACTCGGTTCGGTGCTCATCGAGCGGATAGAGTTGGGCAGTAAGTGGTAGCGCCTGGCGGTAGGCTAGTAGCTCGACGAACCTGGTTCGATGATTGTCGAGTGGATAGCGCGGTGCGGTAAGTGGTAGCGCCTGGCGGTAGCATCCAGTCAACGCCACTGTCTCGACACACTCAACGCTTTTCTTCTCAATGCTCTCAACACGGTGTTGAGTGAGCTAGGGTGACGCGGTAAAAGCTAGCGCTGTCCGACAGCTTCCCGAGCACCTTGTCGAATTAATCCATTGGTCTAGCGCGCATGGTAGTACTAGCGCTTTCCGATAGCTTCCCGAGCGTCATGTCCATTTAATTCCAGCTACCGCTGAGCGATAACTTCTAACGCCCGACCGTATTTCCAGAAGAGATTTCTATTCCTTGCACCTGTCAACCTGCACACTCTATATACACAAGACGTGATCAAATACAACCAAAGAGTTTATATTCTCAAACACAAGGAATGTGAAACATCAGTTCCAACAAACTCCCCTTTTTGATAATATCTACTTCCATTCATGAGAAATAATAGATATAGAGTGCATATAAAGAATACGAGTTATACACTATCATCAGGTTGCAGCAGGATCTCTAAATAGTTTCCCTACACGCGCTCCCCCTATCTACATGTTCGACATGCTCCCCCTATCTATGTGCACTCCCCCTACATGCGACCTCTCCTAATCCCATACTTAAGTGCGTAGAGCGTACTCATGAACACTTATTCTCCCCTTTTGATAATATGTAAAGGGTGGGCGAGGCCGACCAGACATGCAGGATGAAAAAAAAGGAGATATGATGAATGTTTATACAGAATTCAAAAAGAGCACACTCCAGGTAAAGCAAACATTAAGAGACAGAGTGTTGACCCAAAAAACGCAAATAATAGATTATGAAGTACATGGGTCATACACAAGAGCGGAAATACACGAGCATAGATAAATCACTTTTCAGAATTTATGTGAATTGGACCGCACAGACTGAACTAAACACAGAACGAGTAGAAATACAATGCTATGAGAGTTATACATTTAATCAAATTGACAACATTGTAAAAATGTCATAAGTGTAAATCGTGTGCTAGTACATATTATGCTAAAAATAGATAGTGGAGTTTTAGTCCAATTCTAATGTGTAGAAGCATTAGATAAAGCAATGACATGTGTACGTGTAGCATCAAAAGTGAGAAAACTCAGTATAAATATCTTATTTTACCCGTTTATCTCGATTATTGAGGATTCTAACACAATAGAGTGAATAATCACCTCACATGAAAATCTATGTCATTCCAAGATTTGAACTAGCGGCACTAAGCTTAAGTTTGGGTCTATGCATAAGATCAAAATGACTCTTTGAATCAAGGTGCTCATTCTCACAATGCTCATAAAGACTTATTAGGAGGAATGAGTAGTGCTTGGGGGTGGGGGGTCCTTAACAAGACATTTGATAGCTTGCATAATTTCCTTTTTAGTTTGCTTTGAGCTATCACTTTTATATATTTTGGATTTCAAGGAGCCCCAAGTCATTCGAAATCTATCCACCTAGATAGATACACTTTAACTTGTATACATAGGACCTTAGCACTATAGAGTTGGCCCAAAGTTTTTAATCGTTATACAAGCACATATAGATTGTGACATTGATTATTCAAAGTATCTCTAACGTGTTAAGATACACTATCACGAGTTATAGCATGAAAGCCTAGTATTTATACATGAGTGCTCCATCTAGGGATGATTGCATAGTGTGAAGTCATTTCCCTATCTAAATCCTCACACATACCTAGAGGTCTAGTAAATATACACTAACATGTATTATCGCACTCAATAGCTAAGCACTTAAAGATTTAGCCCACTATGACCAGAGGACAATGTTTGCATAGATTAAAAGTCTGAACTCAAACATTATACGTATGTGTTATGGTCTAAGTCGCAGTCATGTGAGCCCTTGAAGAGATGAACGGTCCACAATTTTTTTTTAAATATTTTTAAAAACTATTATACAACATAAACAAAGCGAATAAAACAAGATAAACATGTTTTTGTTGTTTTTTAAGTTTTTAGTTTTTTTTAAATAAACATACCATGCAATAAACTTATAAAAAGATATAAACTTTTTGATTTTTTAAATTATTTTATAATTATATATATATATATATTAAAAATTGCTTGTGTTCTTCTAAAAACATTAGAGCTCAAAGTGATATATGATGCAAACACAAGATATCAAGAAAGAATGTTGTACAAGAATATAACGTACATGATAAGTGAAATAATGTTCATGCAGAATATATGTGAATCCTAAGTATGCCCTATAATCCAATACCAAGCTATATGTCTACACCCTAGCACCGTACTAAGTGACGGATGGGCATAAGGAGCTACACAAATGTCGTAGGATGGGGTGTTAATCCCATGTGCACACAGAAGAACCCGCTCAACCTAACACTTTTTCCCCCTAGCGCAACACAAGGACCTACTAGAACTCTCCCCGGTTAAGGAAAAGATGTGGTTTACAAGTTAGTGTTTCTAAAGCACACACACCTACGCCCCCTCTATTGTGAGACATACTTACTGGGTGAATGATCGCAGATATACTAGTCAGTGTTATAGATTTATGATAAAAGGTAAATTATGGCCACTTTGAAATGATATGACTTATATTCCAATTTGTTCAGTTAGATTGATTTATCATTAATTTTAATATGAGAAAGTCATATAGCAAAAATATACCCAAAGTGTTTCTGGCAGGTTGACTTGAAAAAATACAAAACCAAAAATAAACAAATGGAAAAAAAATGGCAAAAACAAAAAAAAACATTATGCATATCGTAAAGTAAATTATCGAGTACTTTTGGTTCGAATAGTTTCTACTTCACGCAAACAGTGGATATTAATAGATAAGAGATTTAGGTACCCAAAAGGAGCCAGAGGTGACGGTTCCTTTGGGTACCCAAACCCGGCGTTATATGCCTTGTCGAGATAATGATGAATGGGCACTTTTAAGCAGAATAGATGCGTTATTCTGAGTGATTGGTCGCCATTAATATTTTGATTTAATATTGTTTTTATATTGTAAATTTCCATGTAGAGTTCTACGAGTCTTTATGTGAAGATCTTCAATTGAATGAAACTATGTTGGAGGTTTGAATGTATGGAAGTTGTTCTTCTGGTTGAAATTGTTTTGCCCAACATTGGGACTCCTAGAGTAGTAAATTCTAAAAGTAAATTTACGCTCATTCGATTTTACGAAGGGAGTAGTTTGTTTCTTCACTTGAATATGATTTTTATGTTTAGGACTTTTGCACGCTCCAACTATAGGTTATATACTCCCTTCGATTTGCTTAACTAATGGGTGTGAGAAATTGTTTAACATGCTTCTAGCTTTTGCTTGATACTGTATGTTTATGTTTTGCAAATTTTTCTTTATAATTTCCTTATGCACGCTGATTTTCATTTCCAAATCCTTATTCTTATTTTTGAGATTTAATCTAGCTTTGTTGTAAGAGATTGTGCTATTCGTAAGAATGGTGACAATAGAGTTAATGTGAGCTTTATACTTATTTTTGTATTCTTGAAAAGTCTCATTCATCTCCTTAATTTCAACTTAATAGTCTACGCTTCTTGAACAATCCCTTTTTAAAGATGAGTTTTCTAGACATAGTGTCTTTGTTTGTCCTTTTTCCACGAGAAACACTTTCTCAAACACCTCTTGTTTTTCTTTTAATTTATAACAATTCATACAAGGTTTAGAGTTGCCATCAAAAGTGCATGCACGAGAACTAGACACGACAATAACAGATTCTATATTAACATTTGCTTTTAGAACGTTATTCTGTAAACGTAGTTTCGAGTTGATATTTTTTATTTTCTTAATTCTATGTCTAACGGTGTCTAACATATTGATTGTAAACATAGAATTGCATACAAGATGGGAGTTTGATTTTTTTACAGTGCTCTTGGATGGGGAAAGATTGGAGCATATTGTTTCTTTGACTTCTTTGTGTGTTGCCTCATCCATAGTTGAGAGTTCATCTTCCCTTTCCCGTGACGTGGTTGTCCTGTCTTCCTCAAAGAGCAAGTCTCCATTTGGTTCTTCACATGGATCCATGAGAAATTACTCGGAATCATTATCTGCAGAGGGAGAACTATAAGTAGACTCAAGAAATTTCCATATATCATAGGCAGTAGAAAACGTGTAGATGAGTTTAAAAATTTCTTGACCAAGCCCACAAAACAAACTATTCATAGCTTTGGCATTTATATGACACTTGTGCTTAGTTAAGTTATTTGGGGGCTTGGTACAAGTTATGTTCCAAACTTCTATATCTAATAATATAAGGAATTTCTTCATTAGTTTTCTCCATTCGATATAGTCCACTCCTGTGAATATAGGTGGTGCACATGAATTTTCTATGTATAATTTTAAATCCCCACTAGTTGATTCGAGATCGAGTTTGGCCATTATTCCCGGTGGTGAAACCGTTTTTGGAATAATCTCCCTCTGATACCACTTGTTGGATCTAGTGGCCAACCTTAGAGGGGGGATGAATAAGGTTTTACGAGTTAATGGAAATTTTGAATTTTTTGTCCAAAAAAACTTGTTCTGGAAGCTACCGCGAGGCGCTAACTTATTAGCGCCCGGCGGTAAGTCAAGGACCTCATTTTCCTGGACAAATCTCTACTTGGAGATTTATGCACCCTTTAGAGAAACACCGGCTGACATCCACAACATTACAAATAATAAAAATAACAGTACATGAATTTTATTCAAACAAATTCAACAACTGTTTTTACAATTACAACTTGATCTCCTTGATGCCGGAGATCGGAGGCGGTAAAAATAAAATCTCTTTTTTGTTTTCTATACTGACCCACTACCCGGACCGGTTGGCTCTCTCCCTTTCCCTCCAAGAAATGTCTTCTAGACATCTCCTCACCTTCACACAAGGAATGGTCTTAGATCCACACTAGACCCATCGATCGAGACATCCCTATCCCCAGGATGATTTTCCACGGAATCCTACCCCGGATTCCGACGACTTTTTCCGGTCAATTTCTCACGAGACCCTTCCCGGATTTCGACGACCCTCCGGTCGATTTCCCTCACACAAACAACTAGACAAAAAGATTTTAAAGTAAAATACAAGGAATAAGATAAAAACTCCCCTCTAACTAGAACCCTTGATGTTGATGATGATTTGCTTGCAAAGGTTCGATCTTTGTGGCTTGAGAGCCTTCCTCTTTGATGTTCTTCAGATCTGCGAAGGTGTGCACTTGATGAGAGTTTTTATAGCGAGGATCCTTCACGTGAAACTTAGGATTAAGGATTCTAGATCATAATGTTGGTAGCCTTCAATCCGGGCACATGAATTCCTTTTGATCTCCTCTGAAGAACTCTCCTCCTCAATGAGTTGGGATGACCCCTTCCTTCCCTTTAGACGGCTAGGGCGAACTCCCCTTTCAAATTTCCTGAAAAACCATCGCAAGAAACTCAAGTTCGGGATGTTTTAAATAGATGGAGCTGTGTAGAAAGTTACAGTGGGGCGGTAACTAGTTACAGCACGACGGTAACTTCCAGAGAACAAAATCCCACCTTTTCTTCATGTGATTGCAACCGAACAACTCCTCATAGTTGTTGTAGTCCTTGGCTTGCCAGAGATCTTTGTGCTTGCAACCAATCGATTCTCCGTAGTAGTTGTCATTCTTGGGTCACCGAAGTTCTTCATGCGCAAACGGGAGGGAGACGACTTTCTTCCTTTTAGACGAAGATGATCGGAACGGACGTAAGGAGGCGGCCGAATCCTTGAGTGTTGGAACTTCTATCTAAATTTCGTTTGGATTTCCTTATTAAGTCAGGGCACAGAAACTAAGGCGGCCTTTTATACGTCTTCATGAAAATAGGCTACCCCCGGCGGTAATATAAGCGCCCGGCGGTAGGTTCGTGCGCTTGTTGTGCCAGCTGTCGTCTACATCTGGAATAATATTCAAAACAAATATTTTCCATTTTATCGTTGCTAGCGCTGCGCGGTTACAGCTGCCGCCGTACAGTAATGTTGGACGCAATGATTCGAGAACAGCGCGTCAATATTCGCCAATCGGCAAGCGCGATGCGGTAGGGCTAGCGCCAATTTCTTCTAGAGAGCTAAGCCCAAATAATTCATTTTTTTAGCGCCTGCGGTATTACTAGTGCCAGGAGTTTTCCAGCGCCTCGACAAACCCAGTTCGGTGCTCATCGAGCAGATAGAGCTGGGCGGTATGGGGTAACACCTGGCGGTAGGCTAGTAGCTCGACGAACCTGGTTCGATGCTCGTCGAGCAGATAGTGCGGTGTGGTAAGTGGTAGCGCCTGACGGTAGCATCCAGTCAACGCCACTGTCTCGACGCACTCAACGCTTTTCTTCTCAACGCTCTCAACAAGGTGTTGAGTGAGCTAGCGCGACGCGGAAAAAGCTAGCGCTGTCCGACAGCTTCCCGAGCACCATGTCGAATTAATCCCATGGTCTAGCGCGCGCGGTAGTACTAGCGCTTTCCGATAGCTTCCCGAGCGCCTTGTCCATTTAATTCCTACTACCGCCTAGATGTAACTTCTAACGCCCGACGGTATCTCCAAAAGAGATTTTCTTTCCTTGCACCTGCCAACCTGCGCACTCTATCAACACAAGACGTGATCAAATACAACCTGAGAGTTTATATTCTCAAACACAAGGAATGTGAAACATCGGTTCCAACAAACTCACCCTTTTGATAATATCTACTTCCATTCATGAGAAATAATAGATATAGAGTGCATATAAAGAATACGAGTTATACACTATCATTAGGTTGCAGCATGATCTCTATATAGTTTCCCTACACGCGCTCCCCCTATCTACATGTTCGACATGCTCCCCCTATCTATGTGCACTCCCCCTATATGTGACCTCTCCTAATCCAATACTCAAGAGCGTAGAGCGTACTCATGAACACTTATTCTCCCCTTTTGATAATATGTAAAGGGTGGGCGAGGCCGACCAGACATACAGGATGAAAAAATAGGAGATATGATTAATGTTTATACAGAATTCAAATAGTGCACACTCATGGTAAAGCAAACATTAAGAGACATAGTGTTGACCCAAAAAACGCAAACCAGAGATTATAAAGTACATGGGTCATACACAAGAGCGGAAATACACGAGCATAGATAAATCACTTTTCAGAATTTATGTGAATTGGACCGCACAGACTGAACTAAACACACAACGAGTAGAAATAAAATGCTATGAGAGTTATACATTTAATCAAATTGACAACATTGCAAAAATATCATGACTGTAAATCGTGTGCTAGTACGTATTGTGCTAAAAATAGATAATGGAGTTTCAGTCCAATTCTAATGTGTAGAAGCGTTAGATAAAGTAATGACATGTGTACGTGTAGCATCAAAAGAGAAAAAACTCAGTATAAATACTTTATTTTACCCGTTTATCTCGATTCTTGAGAATTCTAACACAATAGAGTGAATAATCACCTCACATTACAATCTATGTCATTCAAAGATTTTAACTAGCGGCACTAAGCTTAAGTTTTAGTCAATGCATAAGATCAAAATGACTCTTTGAACCAAGGTGCTCATCCTCACAATGCTCATAAAGGCTTATTAGGAGGAATGAGTAGTGCTTGGGGGGGGGGGTCCTTAACAAGACATTTGATAGCTTGCATAATTTCCTTTTTAGTTTGCTTTGAGCTATCACTTTTATATATTTTGGATTTCAAGGAGCCCCAAGTCATTCGAAATCTATCCACCTAGATAGATACACTTAAACTTGTATACATAGGACCTTAGCACTATAGAGTTGTCCCAAAGTTTTTAATCATTATACAAGCACATATAGATTGTGACATTGATTATTCAAAGTATCTCTTACGTGTTAAGATACACTATCACGAGTTATAGCATGTAAGCCTAGTATTTGTACATTCGTGCTCCATCTAGTGATGAGTGCATAGTGTGAAGTCATTTCCCTATCGAAATCCTCACACATACCTAGAGATCTAGTAAACATACACTAATATGTATTATTGCACTCAATAGCTAAGCACTTAAAGATTTAGCCCACAATGACTAGAGGACATTGTTTGCATAGATTAAAAGTCTGAACTCAAACAATGTACGTGCGCCTTATGGTCTAAGTCGCAGTTATGTGAGCCCTTGAAGAGACAAACGGTCCACAATTTTTGTTTTAAATATTTTTAAAAAATATTACACAACATAAACAAAGCGAATAAAACAAGATAAACATGTTTTTGTTTTATTTAAGTTTTTAGTTTTTTTTAAATAAACATACCAAGCAATAAACACATAAAGAGATTAAACTTTTTGTTCTTTTAAATTATTTTATAATTATATATATATATATTAAAAATTGCTTGTGTTCTTCTAAAAACATTAGTGCTCAAAGTGATATATGATGCAAACACTAGATATCAAGATAGAATGTTGTACATGAATATAACGTACATGATAAGTGAAATAATGTTCATGCAAAATATATGTGAATCCTATGTATGCCCTATAATCCAATACCAAGCTATATGTCTACACCCTAGCCC
Organism: Platanthera zijinensis; assembly: GCA_039513925.1. Lineage (NCBI taxonomy): Eukaryota > Viridiplantae > Streptophyta > Magnoliopsida > Asparagales > Orchidaceae > Platanthera > Platanthera zijinensis. The sequence continues at coordinate 98,138,323 of CM077079.1, forward strand.
CGTACTAAGTGACGGATGGGCATGAGGAGCAACACAAATGTCGTAGGGTGGGGTGTTAATCCCATGTGCACACAGAAGAACCCGCTCAACTTAAAACTTTTTCCCCCAGCGCAACACAAGGACCTACTAGAACTCTCCCCGGTTAAGGAAAAGATGTGGTTTACAAGTTAGTGTTTCTAAAGTACACACACCTATGCCCCCGCTATTGTGAGACATACTTACTGGGTGAATGATCGCAGACATATTAGTCAGTGTGATAGATTTATGATAAAAGGTAAATTATGGCCACTTTGAAATGATATGACTTATATTCCAATTGGTTCAGTTAGATTGATTTATCGTAAATTTTAACATGAGAAAGTCATATAGCAAAAATATACACAAAGTGTTCATGGTATGTTGACTTAAAAAAATACAAAACCAAAAATAAACAACTGGAAAAACAAAATAAAAAAAAAATAGCAAAAACAAAAAAAAAACATTATGTATATCGTAAAGTAGATTATCGAGCACTTTTGGTTCGAATAGTTTCTACTTCACGCAAACAGTGGATATTAATAGATAAGAGATTTAGGTACCCAAAAGGAGCCAGAGGTGACAGTTCCTTTAGGTACCCAAACCCGGCGTTATGTGCCTTGTGGAGTGTTAAAAGTAGCGAACAAACAACTAGAGTAGCGAACAAACGACTAGAAAACAAGCCAGAACTTTGAATAATTGAAATTTTTATTATCAAAAAAGATATCTTTTACAAAGGTATGGCCTCCCTTTTATAGAATGGAGGAGAGAGGATAGAATACAAACTAACAATGTGGGACTAAAGCTATACAACAGTTCCGAGCGGCTAGAACAACAGACCGGAACAAGCCGCGCGGTTAGACAATATTCTAACCGCCCAGCAATACCAGAAGCAGGAGAGAGATGCGGTTGGAGACCGCTAGACCGCCCGGTTTCCAAGCCGCCGGAGATGAACCGTCAGACCGCTAGACACCACAGCAATAGTCTGGATATCAACCCGCCGGACACAAACCGCTAGACCGCCCGGTCTACAACCCGCCAGGCTCAAACCGCCAGACGGCCCAGTCTCATACTTCGACACTCCCCCTCAAGCTGGAGCATAGATATCAATCATGCCCAGGTTGTCACAGATATGGAAGAAGGAAGTAGAAACCGGCTTGGTGAAGATATCTGCCAACTCTTTGTCGGAGGTGACGAACGGAGTGCAAATCTGTCTCTTCAAGACCTCTTCTCGGATGAAATGGCAGTCGACCTCTATATGTTTCGTTCTCTCATGGAAGACCGGATTTTTGGATATGTATATAGCGGCCTTGTTGTCACAGAACGTAGGCAGAGGATAGTCGTAGACCTCTCCTAGGTCAAGCATGAGAGCCCGCAACCATTTTAACTCACACGTTATTGACGCCATACTCCTGTATTCGGCTTCTACACTGGACCTTGAGACAACAGACTACTTCTTGCTCTTCCAGCTCACAAGATTACCTCCAACAAATGTGCAAAAGCCCGATGTAGATTTACGGTCACCTTTAACATCCGCATAGCTTGAGTCTGAGTAGGCTTCAACTCTCAAATGACTACGCTTTTGAAAGAGTAGCCCTTTTCCTAGTGCTTCTTTGACATACTCTAGTATCTTCAAGGCAGACTGAAGATGACATTCCCTGGGAGCTTGCATGAACTGACTGACCTTGCCTACAGCATAGGCGATGTCAGGTCTGGTCACCGTGAGATAAATGAGTTTGCCCACCAGACGTCTATACCTGGTGGCATCGGATATAAGAGGTGAGTCATCTGTCCACGTTTTGTCCTCTCTAGTGGCCATGGGATACCTGGCCGGTTTGGCACCGGTCAATCCTGCCTCTTGTAGAAGATCAAGAGCATACTTCCGTTGGGAGAGAACCAACGAGTCAGGCTTCCGAGAGATTTCTATCCCCAAAAAATATTTCGGGGAGCCCATATCCTTCGTGACTAAGTGTTGACGGAGGTGTTTCTTTGTCAAGTCCACCCCAGCCTAGTCATTGCCGGTAAGAAGAATATCATCCACATACACCGCCAAAACCACAAGGCCCGATGCGGTTTTGCGAATAAACAATGAGTGATCGGCTGAAGTTCTTGTAAAGCCAATGGCAGCCACAATGCCACTAAACTTGTCGAATCATGCCCGAGGGCTTTGTTTTAGGCCGTAGATGGCCTTCTTCAACTGGCATACTCGTGTCTCCCCCTAAGTAACATACCCAGGAGGTTGCTCCATATAGACATCCTCCTGAAGATCCCCATACAGAAAAGCATTCTTGACATCAAGCTGGGAAATAGCCCACTCCCTGTTGACAACCACTGAAAGAAGAACCCGGATGGTACTGAGGCGAGCAACCGGGGAGAAAGTATCAAAGTAGTCAACTCCATAAGTCTGAATAAAGCCTTTGGCCACCAGCCAGGCTTTGTAACGATCCACAGTGCTGTCGGGGCGAAACTTCACAACGAATACCCAGCGGCAGCCAACCACATTTATACCTATCGGTAGAGGAACAAGGGTCCAGGTACCCCTTTCATTAAGAGTGGCGATTTCCTCATCCATGGCAGATTTCCAATGAAGAATAACAAGAGCCTCTTGGTAAGTGCGGGGAGTTGTAGTAGCCGAGATAGCCAAAGCAAAACACCTGCGAGAGGGAGTAAGCCGATCATAGGAAACAACAGCCGCAAGCGGGTGTTGGGTACACGCCCGCACCCCTTTGCGAAGAGCAATGGGAAGATCCAGGTCGTCTCGTGCTTCAGGGACCGGAGCGTCCGTGGCGGAGAAAGATGGCCCAGGACTAGAGAGAGACGGCTGCGGAGAAGAAGGTGGGGGTATAATAGAGGGAGAAGGAGACGGAGGAGGAGATGACATAGGAGGGGAGACGTCGATCTGCGTGGAAGGATCACTGAGAGATGGTGGAGAGTAAGAGACCGCAGGAGGAAGCGGGGATGGAGGAGAAAAGTAGGATGCATTTTCGAAGAAGGTGACGTCCGCGGAAACAAACTGTTTGCGCTGAACGGGGTCAAAGCAACAATAGCCTTTTTGAGTGGTCGAATAACCCAAAAAGACACATTTTGTGGAACGGGGGGAAAGCTTGTCACGGGTAGCAGACGGAGCATGCACAAAAGCCGTACACCCAAAGATACAGAGAGGAAGAGGAAAGGGTTCCTTGCCCTGGTATAGAATGGAGAAGGGGGTCTTGCCGTGGAGAACCGAAGAGGGAATGCGATTGATGAGATAGCAGGCAAGAAGAACAGCATAGCCCCAGTAGGAGCGAGGCACCTGCATCTGCGTCATTAGAGTGCGAGCGATATCAAGGAGGTGACGGTTTTTACACTTCGCCACCCCATTTTGTTGGGAGGTGTAAACACAGCTGGTCTGATGAATAAGACAATGTTGCATACAAAAAGAGGAAAACTCATGACTGAGATATTCTTTTGCATTATCAGAGCGCAACACTTTAATAGATAAAGAAAATTGAGTTTGAATCATATAATAAAAGGATTGTCATACAGATAATAGTTCAGAGCGATCTTTTAAAAGATACACCCAGGTACATCTAGAGAAATCATCAATAAAAGTTACAAAGTAAGAACTACCCCGACCAACGGTGAGAGTAGGAGCAGGACCCCAGACAACAGAATGAATGAGATCAAAAGGGCGGGAGGAACCACGACCTTGCTTCGGCGGGAAGGAGGAGCGATGATGTTTTCCAAGCTGACACGCATCATAGTTGAGCGGTGGACTGGTCTGAGGTAAGTGGGGAAGAAGCTGACGAAGAATCCGAGGAGGAGGATGTCCAAGGCGAAGATGCCATTGAAGCAGATCAGTAGACGTGGAAGAGAAGGCGGACAGAGCGGAAGCATTGTCGAGGAAGTAGAGGCCGCCACTCTCAGTCCTAGTAGCAATCGTCCGTTGGGTCCTCGGGTCCTGAAAACAACAAGAAGTAGGAGTAAATAATACAGAGCACTGAAGTTGCTTGCATAAAGTAGTAACCGAGAGCAAATTGCAAGGAAACTTCGGGACATAGAGAGTGTCCACTTAGCAAAGCGACGGGGTGACTTGAACCATGCCCGTCCCGTGAACCAGGGAAGGGGAACCATTCGCAACAAGAACCGAGGGTAACCGATCATGCGTTTCTAGGAGAGAGAAGCAATGAGGGTTTCCGGTCATGTGATTTGTAGTACCAGAGTCAATCAGCCATTAACCTTGGGTAACGACGTGTGCACTACCTGAGGTCGTGGCCACAGAAGCAGATGGCCGAGAGGAGGCGGAGGTTGAGGAAGAAGTATCACCGGAAGGATGAAGATGAGGATGTTTCTGCCAACAGCGGTCAACAGAGTGGCCGGTACGACCACAGTGAGAGCAGAGAAACCTTGACGGACCGCGCGTGCCAGACTGGCTGCGGCCACTATTGCCACCCCGCTGAGCCTGGTGAGCATAGGAGTCCTGTGGAGGAGGGGAGGACAACAGAGGATGTTGGAGCAGGGAAGTGACAGCGGCGATACGAGCTACGGTGGCATCCAAGGTGGGAAAGTCTGCTTCACCCAAGATTTGCTGGCGGATCATATCAAATGACTCGGGGAGTCGTAGAAGATAACAAACAACCAGGAGTTCTTGGAAGTGTTTGTGCTTCTCGGCCAAGTCCGCGGAGAAAGGGCGATTCTGGAGGATTTCAGCTCCAAGAGCCTGAACCTGCTGATAAGCCGCAGCAGGAGACATGGAAGGGCGAGCGAAGAGATCCGCATAGAGAGTATAAATACGGGAAGTCTGAGCCCCCTTCGAGTAGAGAGCAGCAAGGTGAAGCCACGCGGTCTTAACCGTCTCATCATGGCGTATGACAGGAAGATATTCATCAGAGAGGCTGTTAGCCAACCACGTGCGGACAAGCGCATCACTGGCATCCCAGTCATCAAATTCAGCAGAGTCTGGAGGAGGAGGGTCATCGGTGAGATGATGATGTTTGCGCTGAGTGCGAAGAAGAAAGGTGAAAGAAACACTCTAATCCGGATAGTTGGAGCCATGAAGTTTAGAAACTGTGCCAAGGTTGCCAGAGGAAGTAGGATGTGGAGCCGGAGTGGCGATAGGAGTAGTGGTAGTGGAGGTTTCAGAAAGAGCCATAGGAGAAAACAACGAGAAGCAGCGCGGTTAGAAAACAGCGAGAAACCGGGCGGTCTGGCGGTTTGGCGGTTTGTAAACAGGGCGGGTTGGAAACCGGGCGGTCTGGCGGTTTGTGTTCGGCGGGTTGATATCCAGACTGTTGCTGTGGTGTCTAGTGGTCTAACGGTTCATCTCTGGCGGCTTGGAAACCGGGCGGTCTAGCGGTCTCCAACCGCATCTCTCTCCTGCTTCTGGTATTGTCAGGCGGTTAGAATATTGTCTAACCGCGCGGCTTGTTCCGGTCTGTTGTTCTAGCCGCTCGGAACTGTTGTATAGCTTTAGTCCCACATTGTTAGTTTGTATTCTATCCTCTCTCCTCCATTCTATAAAAGGGAGGCCATACCTTTGTAAAAGTTATCTTTTTGGATAATAAAAATTTCAATTATTCAAAGTTCTGGCTTGTTTTCTAGTCGTTTGTTCGCTACTCTAGTTGTTTGTTCGCTACTTTTAACATGGTATCAGAGGACTCGATCTTCTCCTGCTGATTCTCTGCGCCCTGTCCGCGCGGTTTGTCCCTTCTTCTCGCGACCTGTTCTCGCGGCTTGTCTCTTCTGCCTGCTTGCGCCCTGTCCTGCCTGTCGGTCACAGCGACCTGTTACTTTGATCGCTGCGACCTGCTACCTTATTCGCCTTGTTTGTTCCTCCGTTCTGTTCGCGCGGACTATCTTCTAGCCGTTCGACTTATTTCCCAACTTGGATCTGCGGCTTGGTCGTGGCTTCTCTGGCCGCTGGTGTCTGACATCGTGACCGCCGCAGCCCCTCTTCTTCCTATCTGTGTGGCTTATCTTTTAACCGCCCGGTCTACAACATGGAGATAATGACGAATGGGCTCTTTTAAGCAGAATAGATGCGCTATTCTGAGTGATTGGTCTCCATTCATATTTTGATTATATATTGTTTTTATGTTGTAAATTTCTATGTAGAGTTCTACGAGTCTTTATGTGAAGATCTTCAATTGAATGAAACTATATTGAAGGTTTGAATGTATTGAAGTTGTTCTTCTGGTTGAAATTATTTTGCCCAACAATGGGATTCCAAGAGTATTAAATTCTAAAAGGAAATTTACGTTCATTCGATTTTACGAAGGGAGTAGTTTGTTTCTTCACTTGAATATGATTTTTATGTTTAGGACTTTCGCACGCTCTAACTTGAGGTTTTATACTCCCTTTGATTTGCTTAACTAATAGGTGTGAGATATTGTTTAACATGCTTCTAGCTTTTGCTTGATATTGTATGTTTATGTTTTGCAAATTTTTCTTTATAATTTCCTTAAGCACGTTGATTTTCATTTCCAAATCCTTATTCTTATTTTTTAGATTTAATCAAGCTTTGTTGTAAGAGATTGTGCTATTCTTAAGAATGGTGACTATAGAGTTAATGTGAGCTTCATACTTATTTTTGTATTCTTCAAAAGTCTCATTCTTCTCTTTAATTTAAACTTTATAGTCTACGCTTCTAGCACAATCCCTTTTTAAAGATGAGTTTTCTAGACATAGTTTCTTAGTTTGTCCTTTTGCAACGAGAAACTCTTTCTCAAACACCTCTTGTTTTTATTTTAATTTATAACAATTCATACAAGGTTTAGAGTTGTCATCAAAAGTGCATGCACAAGAACTAGACACGACAATAACAGATTCTATTTTAACATTTGCTTTTAGAACGTTATTCTGTAAACGTAGTTTCGAGTTGATATTTTTTATTTTCTTAATTCTATGTCTAACGGTGTCTAACATATTGATTGTAAACATAGAATTGCATACAAGATGGGAGTTTGATTTTTTTACAGTGCTCTTGGATGGGGAAAGATTGGAGCATATTGTTTCTTTTACTTCTTTGTGTGTTGCCTCATCCATAGTTGAGAGTTCATCTTCCCTTTCCCGTGACGTGGTTGTCCTGTCTTCCTCAAAGAGCAAGTCTCCATTTGGTTCTTCACTTTGATCCATGAGAAATTGCTCGGAATCATTACCTACAGAGGGAGAACTATTAGTAGACTCAAGAAATTTCCATATATCATAGGCAGTAGAAAACATGTAGATGAGTTTAAAAATTTCTTGACCAAGCCCACAAAACAATCTATTCATAGCTTTGGCACTTATATGACACTTGTGCTTAGTTAAGTTATTTGGGGGCTTGGTACAAGTTATGTTCCAAACTTCTATATCTAATAATATAAGGAATTTCTTCATTAGTTTTCTCCATTCGCTATAGTTCACTCCTGTGAATAGAGGTGGTGCACATGAATTTTCTATGTATAATTTTTCATCCCCACTAGTTGATTTGAGATCTAGTTTGGCCATTATTACCGGTGGTGAAACAGTTTTTGGAATTATCTCCCTCTGATACAACTTGTTGGATCTAGTGGCCAACCTTAGAGTGGGGATGAATAAGGTTTTACGAGTTAATGGAAATTTTGAATTTTTTTGTCCAAAAAAACATGTTCTGGAAGCTACCGCGAGGCGCTAACTTGTTAGCGCACGGCGGTAGGTCACAGACCTCGTTTTCCTGCACAAATCTCTTCTTGGAGATTTATGCACCCTTCAGAGAAGCACCGGCTAAATACCACAACATTACAAATAATAAAAACAACTGTACATGAATTTTATTCAAACTAAATCAACATCTCTTTTTACAATTAAAACTTGATCTCCATGACGCCGGAGATTAGAGGCAGTGAAAATAAAATCTATTTTTTGTTTTCTATACCGACCCACTACCCGGACCGGTTGGCTCTCTCCATTTCCCTCCAAGAAAGGTCTTCTAGCTGACTCTTCACCTCCACACAAGGAAGGATCTTAGATCCCCGCTACATCCACAGATCTAGACGTCCCTATCCCCATGATGATTTTCCATGGAATCCTACCCCAAATTCCGACAACCTTCCCCGGTCAATTTCTCACGATACCCTTCCTGGATTTCGACGACCCTCCGGTCGATTTCCCTTACACAAACAACTAGACAAAAAGAGTTTAAAGTAAAATACAAGGAATAAGAGAAATACTCCCCTCTAAGTAGAACCCTTGATATTGATGACAATTTGCTTTCAAAGGTTAAATCTTTGTGGCTTGAGAGTTTTCCTCTTTGATGTTCTTTAGATCTGCGAAGGTGTGCGCTTGATGAGAGTTTTTATAGCGAGGATCCTTCACGTGAAACATAGGATGAAGGCATCTAGATCATCATGTTGGTAGCCTTCAATCGGTGCGCATGAATTCCTTTTGATCTCCATTGAAGAACTCTCCTCCACAATGAGTTGGGATGACCCGTTCCCTCCCATTAGACGGCTAGGGCGAACTCCCCTTTTAAATTTTGTGAAAAATCATCGCAAGAAACTCAAATTCGGGTTGTTTTAAATAGAGAGAACTGTGTAGGAAGTTACAGCGGGGAGGTAACTAGTTACAGCATGGTGGTAACTTCCAGAGAACAAAATCCTTCCTTTTCTTTGTGTGCTTGCAACCGAACAACTCCTTGTAGTCGTTACAGTCCTTAGCTCGCTAGAGATCTTTGTGCTTGCAACCAATCAACTCTCCGTAGTCGTTGTCATTCTTAGCTTGGTGGAGTTCTTCATGCGCGAACGAGAGGGAGACGACTTTCTTCCTTTTACACGAAGATGATCAGAACAGACGCAAGGAGGCGGCCGAAACCTCGAGTGCAGGAACTTCTGTCTAACTTTCATCTGGATTTCCTTATTAATTCAGGGCACAGAAATCATGGCAGCCTTTTATATGTCTTCATGAAAATAGGCTATCGCCGGCGGTAATATTAGCGCCCGACGATTGGTTCGCGCGCTTGTTGTGCCAGCTACCGTCCAAATCAGGAATATTATTCAAAATGAATATTTGTCGTTTTATCATTGCTAGCGCCGTGCGGTTACAGCTTTTGCTGCACGGTAATGTTGGACGCAACGATTCGAGAACAACACGTCGATATTCTCTGATCGGCAAGCGCGACGCGTTAGGGCTAGTGTCGATTTCTTATAGAGAGCTAAGCCAAAATAATTCATTTCGGTAGCACCTACGGTAGTACTAACGCCGGGCGGTAGGCCAGCGCCTCGACAAACCTGGTTTCATGCTCATCGAGCAGATAGCGCGGGACGGTAAGTTATAGAGCCTGGCGGTAGGCTAGCAGCTCGACGAACCCGGTTCGACGATAATCGAGCGGATAGCGCAGCGCGATAAGTGGTAGCACCTGGCGGTTGCATCCAGTCAACGCCACTGTCTCGACGGACTCTGTAATGACTCCACCCATTAAACAATATATAATAGAAGGTCCGGCCAGGGCCCCACTCTATATGCCACAAACAGACGGTGATGTCACAGGTTAATACCACCAATGAATCCCAAATCAGAGCATGTTAGTGGAATAATAAACAGTACACTGAATTCATACCAGGAATATCCACTATATATATTACCAAGGTTATATATACAACCACTCAAATGAGGGGGATAGAAAATACCACAGTTTGGCCTTAAGGCCTTACAGTTCCATTTGATACAGTATGGATTACAGACATCGGCGCGCAGGCCGGCCATACATGAATAAAAGAAATCGTAACTAGCTAGCCTTCAAGGGCTAGCAGCAACAACAACAGCAAGATCGATAACAATAGCAGCAGGGGCATCAGCCCTTCACTTCCCTCTCAGCTCTCCAGCACCTACACAGGGACAATCCACCCAGAAGGTGGCTAACAAGGCAACGGTCAGCATTTAGCTAACCAATTTATAACAATCCTACCTCTTTCCCGGGGCAGTGGCATTCCTTCCCTGCAAAGCCATACATCATCAATATAGCATATATTGTTCTCTCACGCACTTTCAAGCCAACATAACCGCAAGACATACGGCCCGACGATCCGTACACTCAGGGCACATTCTTGGTGCACCGGCGAACCAGGGTCAACACCACCGTTTACACCGTATAGGGCATTTAGTCTTAATAGCGCGCATGCCTAAGACTCTCTTTATGCTCTCCAACATGACCATCTCTCAGGTCCTCCCATCAAACAGACACAACGCAGGTACAAATCAACCACCCCCCGCTGCTCAAATCGCCTTGCCATTACCAAGTACAGCATACTCGAGGCTACACTAAAGGTGCGGGTCAGTTTCACCTTTCCTGTTCGACACGAAGCCTTTTTAAGAGCTCGCAGCTCACACAAGCCATAACGTTCGCAAAGGACTGGCTTAACAATAGCCAAACTGTCCAAATAGGACTTGCTTCACAATAGACACACTGTCCAACCAGGGCTAGCTGCATTGTCCATTAAGGATTGGCTACCCCATAGCCACAACACAAACAACAGAAGTGTGTTTTCCTGGAATTCCACATTCCAGTACTTCCTGCTACTCCCCTTCACAGGTATCACCAAACGACACCAATAACTACACGAGTATACGCGGAGTATTCTCCGGTGCATAAATGCAACATCACCAATCCAGACCAACATGTCCAGATGGGCTTCACACAGCATACATATCCCGTACTACACACTTCCGGGTCTAGATGCAGACTCAACAGGGGATAGCAACTATCTACCCACCGGAATCACTCACTCTTTCCACTTTTGGTGGAGAGGATTCCTTACTCATGCATAAAGGAGGACTTCATATGTCCAAGAAGGAAGATCGTTACCCTTGACGATCTCTTGGAAGCCATCAAAAATTTGGCCGGTTGGAAAGCACCGCAGTAGCTTTGCCTCCACAGAACTAGCCTCGGATCTCGAATCGGACTGCGGGAGCTCCACCAATGGCTTTCCCTTCTCCTCCTTCTCCTTCCACCAAGCTGTCTCTTTTTCTCTCTTGGTATGAATAAGAGAAGATGCCAACCCCCAGTCTTATCACTGTAGGAAAGCATCTGGTCCATTGGATCCAAATAGAAATAATTGGATGGCCAAGATCTGCCCAAAGTCCAAATTTGACTTGACACGGCCTGTGATACGCCCGTGTCCCAGGCCGTGTACTCCAAGCGGTGCGCGAACCGACTCAAACCAAACCAGAACACGGGCTCCAATACGCCCGTGTCATAGGGTAGACATGCCCGTGTCAACTTTGACACGACCGTGTGACTGGCCGTATCACCCTTTCAACACAGGACCAAATCACCCAAGAAGAACACGGCTAAGGCACACACCCGTGTCCTTGGCCGTATGCCCAACACGCCCCTATGACATGCCCGTGTCACAGGCCGTGTTCCAAACTCAACGCCACTCCACTCAATGCCACCCCATTACCACCTCGAGCAGGACACGCCCTGGGACACGCCCGTGTCCCAGGCCGTGTCACCTCTCAACGATCGTCGATCGTGATATCTCGAGAACTCGACTCGACGCCCACCGTAAAGGACACGCCGATGTCCAAGGCCGTTTGCACTGGACACGCCCTTGGACACTCCCGTGTCACCGTCGTGTCACCCAGCCTGACCCCATTTTGGGACTTATGGTTTTTGGGGTGTTACAATCCTCCCCTCCTTAAGATAAATTTCATCTCAAAATTTATACTAAGCAGGGGAACAAGAGTCACAATGCTCTAACGTTAAAAGATTTGTTATAACAAAATGTACACGGTCAACAGTTTATACAAAAAGTTCGGGAAACTCAGCTCGCATGGTCTGCTCTCACTCCCATGTTAGATCCTCACGGCCACAATTGTCCCACCGGACTTTGACCATCCCGATTATCTTGTTTCACAACTATTTCTCGGCTTGATCCAAAATCCGAATGGGGCTAACCTTCGTCGTTAGCCCATACTTGACCGGTACACGATCATTCTCAACTACTTGAGCTAGATCCTTGACGGCTTTGCGAAGTACTGAGATGTGGAATACATCATGCAATCCACTCAACTCTGCTGAAAGTGCTAGCCGATAAGTAGCTTCCCCGACTCGCTCCACCACTTCAAACAGACAAAGGTATATCGGGCTTAGCTTTTTCAAATGCCGAATCCTAGATATGCCTTTGAAGGGTTTTGTCTTCAAATAGACCCAATCGCCCACTGCGAACTCCATGTTCCGATGCTTGGCATTGTAGAACTTTGCTTGTAATTCCTGAGCTATCAATAGCCTCTCCCAAATAGAGCGTATTATCGAGGTAGCTTCTTTGACTTCCTTTCGCCCATTTAGCTTTGATTTGCCTACTTCTGCCCAAGCTAATGGTGTACGACATTTACGACCATATAAAGCATCAAACGGTGCCATACCGATGCTCGCTTGGTAGCTGTTATTATAGGCAAATTCCACTAGGTAAATATACTCTTCCCATTTCTTACCGAAATCCAGGGAGCACATACGGAGCATATCTTCCATCGTCCTGTTGGTTCGCTCAGTCTGGCCATCCGTTTGGGGATGAAAGGCCTTACTAAATGCTAATTTTGTGCCCAACATTTGATGAATTAGCCTCTAATCAGTTGAGGTGAATCACCCATAACGATCACTAACAATGCTCCGAGGAACACCTTGCAGTCGAACAATCTATTCCACATAGAGCTTAGACAAGGTTTCCACTGAATCGTCTCTCTTATTTGGAAGGAAGTGAGCCGGTTTTGTCAACCGATCTACAATCACCCAGATAGAATCATGACCGCGTTGAGAACTCGACAACCCGTGCACGAAATCCATTGAAATATCATCAAACTTCCACCCTAGAATCGGTAACGGCTTCAGGAAACCACCAGGCTTCTGGCATTTCGCTTTTACCAAAGCATAAGTGTGACATTCCGCCACATAACGTGCTATGTGTTTCTTAAGTCCGGGCCACCAGAACAACTTTTTCATGTCTCTGTACATTTTTGTGCTCCCAGGTTGAATTGAGTACTTGGCAAAGTGCACTTCGTACATCAACACTTCTCTCAACTTCCCCAAACTTGGGATACACAACCGACCATCTTTTCATAACAAGCCATCATCCCAAGAGAATTGGTCACCATGACCATCCATTGCATATCGTTGGAGACTTTCATCAAGCTCCGTTGCTCGCTGAACTCTGTCCACAAGGTCATATTGTACCTCTGTCCAGTTCAACCATGTATCGGGCGTAGCATCCTTGTCAACACAAGATATCTCTAACGCTTCCATCTCCTGTATTAGCCGCTCATCATGCCTCTGCAACTAGTTTTCCCGTACTGGCGTCTAACGACTCAAAGCATCAGCGACAACATTTCCCTTTTCGGGAGTATAGTGAATATCGAAAGTGTTGTCGCATATTCAGATCCTTCTGATCTAACAAATACTTTAGTCTCTTGTGATCTGTATAGATATCAACTATAACGCCATAAAGATAGTGCCGCCAGAACTTTAGCACAAAGATAACCGCCGCCAAATCCAAGTCGTGGATGGGGTAGTTTCGCTCATGCACCTTTAATTGGCGTGAGCCATAAGCAATAACTTTACCAAATTGCAGAAGAATGCAGCCTAAGCCGCTCCCTGAAGAATCATTGTAGCTATTATAGCCGTCTATACCACATGGCGATGTCAACACAGGTGTCGTGGCCAAACGACTCTTCAGCTCTTCAAAAGCTCGCGCGCACTCCGGCATCCAAACGAACTTCTGATCTTTTCTCGTCAATGTGGTCAGAGGTAAAGAAATCCGTGAGAAGTTTTCCACAAACCGTCTGTAGTAGCCCGCCAGTCCAAGAAAGCTCGTAACTTCGGCCACTGAAGACATCATTGGCCAATCCTGTATGGTACTTATCTTTGCAGGATCTACTGCTATGCCCTCTCCACTTACCACATGGCCTAGAAAAGCCACTGACGATAGCTAGAACTCACACTTTGAGAACTTGGCATACAGCTTATTCCTCCGCAGGGTATGTAATACCAACCGCAAATGGTTTTCATGATCATCTCCTGACTGAGAGTACACAAGAATATCATCAATAAACACAATTACGAATAGATCCAATTACTCTTGGAACGTCCGGTACATTAGATCCATGAATACCGAAGGCGCATTACATAAGCCAAACGACATCACCGTGAATTCATAATGACCGTAGCGTGTCCCAAACACTGTCTTAGGAACTTCACCTTCCCGAATCCGCAATTGATAATATCCCAATTTCAAATCCAACTTTAAATAGACGGTTGACCCCGCTAGCTGATCAAATAGGTCATCGATCCGTGGAATCAGATATTTGTTCTTTTCCGTCAGCTTATTCAATTCGCGGTATTCAATACATAATCGCAAACTACCGTCTTTCTTTTTCACAAATATAACAGGCGCACTCCAAGGTGACATACATGGGCGTATGTATCCCCGCTCCAACAATTCTTGCAACTGGACTTTAAGTTCAACCATTTATTTTGGCGCGACACGATATGGTGAGCGGGCCACAGGTTTCGCACCTGACACCAACTCAATCGAGAAGTCAATCTCCCGCTGGGGCAGTAACCTAGGAAGATCCTTAGGAAATACATCGGTAAACTCCGACACAATCGGAACTTCACTTACACTAGACTTTGGCTCAACAGCCTGAATAAGCGTTAAGAATAACTCCACGCCCTTCTGAACATCACTGATGACTTGGAGTGCAGACAACAAGGTCCTGCTTACTCCTCGCATACCAGCGAACTTTGTCTCAAGTTCGATATTCTGGCCCAGTGTGATCTCCTTTGAGTTGCAATAAATAAAGGCACGCTGCTCCGAGAGCCACTCCATGCCAAAGATCACATCAAACTCCGATAGTGGTAGCACAGAAGCCCTCAATCCGAAATTCCGATTTCCTATATGCACTTCCACATCGCAAGTCCTATCCGCAAGCATGACACAAGCATTCGGTAATAGCACTTTTACAAAATCTATCGTTACGTGACTCGGTACTCCAATTCAAGCTACCAAGTCCTTAGACAGAAAAGAATGCGAAGTACCCGTATCAAACAGGGCTCTCGCCGAATTGTTCCAAATCGGGACAAAGCCTGTAGCACACACATCATGCACAAGCTACAAACAAAATATGCAATCAATAAAACAAGCATTATCTTAACTCGTACCTGTGACGAGGTCACGTTGCTTGATAGCCTACTGCTGGCCAAGATTGTAGACTTTGGGCTGCACCTGGGATGTAGAGGAATCAACCACTGCTTTGCCCTTCTCAGCATAAGACACACCCGTCTTCTTTTCTCCTTTGGGTTGAGCAACCCGACAATCACGGGCTATATGCCCCACTTTTCTACAGGTAAAGCATGTACGCGACTCTGGCCTCGACGTTTCTCCTGATGCAACCATCACAAAAGCTTGCCCAGAAGGCTTGGAACTCTTTCCCCACTTCTTCTTGTAATACAATTTTCCAGAGCGGGGTGCTTTTAACTCGGGCTTTGCCACAACCAAGTCCTTCCTTCCTTGCACCCGCTTCATGTCCTTCTCCAGCGCACACGCCGTATCAACCAAAGCCTGAAATCCTTGGTTCACTGAACTATAAAGCAGGAACCTCAACTCATCCCGCAATCCTTTATAGAACCGATTCGTTTTTCTTTGTTCATCGGCGAAGAATTATCCTGCATACCGTCCCAATCTTGTAAATTCATGCAGGTACGCATCAACGCTATTTTCTCCTTGCGTTAGCCGCTAGAACTCGTTCTACATAGAATGGGTTGTGCCGCTGGTAGATGTTTTGCCAAAAACATGTGAGAGAACTCCTCAATCGATACTTGAGTCAATTTGCCTACCCGCCAAATGGTGTAACACAACCTCATCCCACCATAACCTCGCCTCTCCTTTTAATAAGAAGGTGGCCAAAGTGACCTTTTGAGTTTCCTCTGTCCTGATCGCCGTCAAGATACACTTGACTCGCAATAACCAGTCCTCTGCCTTCGTTGGGGATCCCAGTCTTGTGAACGTAGGCAGATTGAAGCTCATGAATTGCTTCAATTGTCATTCAGCTACTCGCAGATCCACGGTCTCAACCGGTTCGGGTCAGACACCAACATGATCTGGCACCACTGCCGGCGGCGCCTGACCGGTCGGCTGAATCATCGCAAATAGAGCTTCAGCAACTAAACGAATAGTTTCCACGGATGGAGGAGGTGTTGGCTCCTCAACTGGTGTCGCACTCTCATAAGAGTACTGGGGCTCAGATTGCCCAGCACCGCTACGAGTCAGCTATAGGTGGACAAGACACACATTAGCGATAATACGCAAGCAACAACAACAATGTAGAACGCGCAGATCCTCAAACAAGTGTATTTGCATTCCTTAGTGGATATTCCAAAGTTCATTAGTGTTACAGCTGTTCACACAAACACGTGCTCTCCACACCACAAAAGAATTCAACCACGAATTCGAAATGGGAAGACCGAGACAAGTGTATACCAAAATATAACGACTCCACCCGTTAAACAACATATAATAGAAGGTCTGGCCGGGGCCCCACACTATATGCCACAAACAGACGGTGATGTCACAGGTTAATACCACCAACACATCCTAACTCTAGCGGAATAATAAACAGTAGGCTGAACTCATACCAGGAATATTCACTATATATATTACAAAGGTTATATATACAACCACTCAAATGAGGGGGATAGAAAATACCACAGTTTGTCCTTAAGGCCTTACAGTTCCTCTTTATACAGTACGGATTACAGACATCGGCACGCAGGCCGTCCATATATGAATAAAAGAAAGCATAACTAGCTAGCATTTAAGGGCTAGCAGCAACAGCAACAGTAAGATCGGCAATAACAGCAGCAGGGGCATTAGCCCTTCACTTCTCGCTCGGCTCTCCACCACCTGCACAGGGACAATCCACCCAGAAGGTGGCAAACAAGGCAACGTTCTGCATTCAGCTGACCAATTTATAATAATCCAAACCCTTTCCCGGGGCAGTTACATTCCTTCCCTGCAAAGCCATACATCATCATTATAACATATATTGTGCTCTCATGCACATTCAAGCCAACACAACCGCCAGCCATATGGCCCGACGATCCGTGCGCTAATGGCACAATCTTGGTTCACGTCAAACCAGGGTTAACACAACCGTTTACACAGTACTGAGCATTAAGTCTTCATGGCGCGCAGGCCTAAGACTCTCATTATGCGCTCCAACATGACCATCACTCAGGTCCTTCCGTCGGACGGACATAACGCAGGTACAAATCAACCCCCCCCCCCCCCCCCCCCCCCCTCCCGTTGCTAAAATCGCCTTGCCATCACCAAGTAGAGCATACTCGAGGCTACACTAAATGCGCGGGTTGGTTTCATCTTTCCTGTTCGGCACAAAGCCTTTTTAAGAGCTCGCAGCTCACACAAGTCATAACATACGCCAAGGACTGGCTTCACAATAGCCACACTGTCCAAATAGGACTTGCTTCACAATAGCCATACTGTGTAACATGGACTGGCTATATTGTCCATCAAAGAAAAGATATCCCGTAGCCACAGCACAAACAGCACAAGGGCATTTTCTTTGAATTCCACATTCTAGTACTTCCTGCTACTCCCCTTCACAGGTATCACCCAACGACCCCACTAACAACACGAGTATACGCGGAGTCTTCTCCGGTGCGTAAATGCAACATCACCAAACCAGACCAACATGTCCAGATAGGCTTCATACAGCATGCCTATCCCGTACTACACACTTCCGGGTCTAAATGCAGACTCAACAGGGTATAGCAACTATCAAACAACCGGAATAACTCACTCATTCAACCTTTTGGCTGAGAGGATTCCTTACTCATGCATAAAGGAGGACTTCACATGTCGAAGAAGAAAGATCATTTCCCTTGACGATCTCTTGGGAGCCATCGAAAGTCTAGCCGGTTGGAAAGTACCACAGCAGCTTTGCCTCCATAGAACTGGCATCGGATCTTGAATTGGACCGCGGGAGCTCCACCAATGGCTTGCCCTTCTCCTCCTTCTCCTTCCTCCAAGGTCTACCTTTTTCTCTCTTGGTATGAATTAGAGAAGATGCCAACCCCAGTCTTATCACTATAGGAAAGCATCTAGGCCATTGGGTCAAAATAGAAATAATTGGATGGCCAAGATCTGGCCAAAAGTCCAAATTTGACTTGACACGGCCTGTGACACACCCGTGTCCCAGGCCGTGTACTCCAAGCAGTGCACGAACCGATTCAAACCAAACCAGAACACGGGCTCCAACATGCCCGTGTCACAAGGTAGACACGCCTATGTCAACTTTGACATGGCTGTGTGACTGGCCGTGTCACCCTTTCAATACAGGACAAAATCACCTGAGAAGATAACGGCTAAGGCACACGCCCGTGTCTTTGGCTATGTGCCCAACACGCCCCTATGACACGCCCGTGTCACAGGACATGTTCCACACTCAATGCAACTCCACTCAACACCACTCAACGCTGCCCGGTTACCCACCCGAGCAGGACACGCCCTGGGACACTTTCGTGTCCCAAGTCGTGTCACCTCTCGACGATCATTGACTGTGCTATCTCGAGAACTCAACTCGACGCCTACCATAAAGGACATGACCTGGGACATGCCCGTGTCTAAGGCGTGTGCACTGGACATGCCCTGGGACACGCCCGTGTCCCAGGCCGTGTCTCCCAGCCTGACCCCATTTTTGGACTTATGGTTTTTGGGGTGTTACACACTCAACGCTTTTCTTCTCAACGCTCTCAACATGGTATTGTGTGAGCTAGCGCGACACGGTAACAGCTAGCGCTGTCTAATAGCTTCCCTAGCGCCATGTCGAATTAATCTATTGGGCTAGCGTGGGCGGTAGTACTAGCACTTTCTGATAGCTTCCCGAGCGCCATGTCGATTTAATTCCAGCTTCCGCCCAGCGGTAACTTCTAACGCCCGGCGGTATCTCCAAAAGAGATTTTCTTTCCTTGCACCTATCAACCTGCACACTTTATCAACACAAGACGTGATCAAATACAACCTGTAAGTTGATATTCTCAAACACAAGGAATGTGAAACATCGGTTTCAACATAACACTCAACCAATCCGAGCCCAAATAAACCATATGCAAAGCAAAAGAGCAAGAATCTTGTACTAAACAATCTTTATAAGGCGAGATATACATGGAGAGACATGATTCGCCAATGTACCCAAAGGGAAAGCAGAAACAATTACAAAGCAAAATCTAATCGCGCAGATTGAAAGAGTTAGCCGCCGGCTCTACTGCTGCACAATAGAATCCGCACAAACCGGCAAGTCGCCAGACCACAAACCATGCCGCGTGGACTGCCCGTTATTCTTATGCAAGAAGGAACTCTACTCGTCGATTAGGAAGCCGCCTAACCGTAAGGTTGCCTAGCCGCCTGACCGCACGATCTGCTGCTGCCGAACTGAACAGGCTGCCAGAAGCGGATAGCTTATTGAACCGGGAAACTAGTTGCAGAAGAGAGACCGCCTAGCCGCAACCCGCGACCTGCTGTTAACCGCTGGTTGCTATCCGACAAGTCGGCACTATCCCTGACCGCAGTCAGAACCAAGTCCCGGCCATCCAGTGCTATCCTCACAACCTGCACATCACAACCCGATCAATCTTCAAACCGTGCGGATACAAAATCCAGTCCACAGCAACTGTCCGCGAGTTCACTTACTTTTCATTCCGTTCTTTTAATTGATGTGATATGGGGTCCTATTTATAGGAATGATGAGGAGTCTGGCCACCGCCCTAGCCGATAGGATAACCGCCCCATCTCGTGGCAATAAGCAAGTGTATCTGCATGTCGTGGATACACAACCAATCCACCACGACCTTTGCCAGATAGGTAAATTGCCAAGAGCATCACCAAGGTCGGATAGTAACCTCTATCATCCTTATCGCAAAGGCCAAGCAAGGACGCTGCGACCAACAAAAACCCTGCAGCAACACCTTGTCCACCTATCAGCGGACACCGCCCAGTCTGCGCGCCCTACAGACACAACACCATTACGCACACCAAAGTTAGCAACTAATGCACAATAGCCAAGCTTCCCAACTTGGCGGATACTGCACCAGTCTGCACGCCTTGCGGACTCAACTCCAATTCGCAGTCCCCAAGCTCGCAACCAAGGCACACAACAACTGTTTTTGAGCTTGGCGGACTGAGAAGCAGTCCGCACATAACCGCGCCATCACCTTGGACTGAGCCAACATGGATTTGGTTAAGACCCAACCAAGTCCATACTACTGGCCACAAGGGCCTGTCCGCACTTACTGGCGGACATTGGAATCAGTCCACCAATCCAGGCGAACTACAGCACCTGTCCGCTCTAATCGGTGAACCCGTTGCTTCCACTAGCCGTACCACTAGAGCTAGACCAAGGCATCTTACATGCTGGTCTGCCGAGCTCTAGCCCAGTTCGCATCTTGCCGGGCTTCGCGGATATAGAAGATATCTGCATGGTTAACTTCTGGGATCCAACTTCCTGTTGAGCATAAGCAAGACTGGCTGGTTGCCTCCTCTGTTCCCAAAGACCTCGTGAATAGATAGCCCAGGCTGCAAGGAACAAGACATTTGCAACAGCTCTGTCAACCTAGCTAACCTCCAGTCCTGTCCGTATAAACCGCACCGATAGGTCGCCCACGTTGCCCAATCACCCACTTTCACTTCACCATTTTCAACAATCCCCTTTAAGTAAGAAATGGTGAGCAACCCCAGACGTTCCAGAAACCTTGCACCTGGTCCCTCCGATAGTGCCTTCGACAAGATGTCTGAGACATAGTCCCCGCCCCACATATCTTACAATATGAGGTATCGATCCAGAATCTAAAGAGAGGAGCCATGCTTCCCTCTGCCTTCTTATTCAGCTTCGACATCCACTTACATGCCATAGGAGTAACACCAATGACCTTGGGCACAGAATCCCAAGCTCCGTCTCTTCTGATGGTAGTCACTTCCTCAACCTAGGCGTCATCCACCTCCTTGACTATAGTGGTGTTATCACAGCTAGAAGACACTTGCTCGATCTGAGGGCCTCTAAGGAAATATGTGGCCAAGCTCAACGTGTAACATCCCTCAAACAACTAGACCCCCAAGAGTGGTTTTTTCATGTCAAGTACATGACAAAACCCTAGGAAACCCCAGAAGACCAAGTGAACCTAGGAAAGAAGGTGAGATCACCATGGTCTGTAATTATCACTTTTCAAATGCAATCCCTAGGGTTTGACTTTAGGGCTTTAACTTTACTCTAGGACCCTACCACAACTTCCTTAGCCTTTTAAGGGGCCCATAGGATCACTAAGGACCCATTAGGGCTAACCCTAGAGGCTAAGTTGACCAAAGTCAACCGTAACCCCAATTAGGCCAAACTAGTTCACCCATGGTAAATTGGTTTCCCCCCTTGTCCAAAGGGACCCACCTTGACCTTCCCAATCCCTAAGGGAGGACAATGGGTCACCAAGGACCCATTGGGGTCAACCAAGGAGACTAAGTTGACCAAAGTCAACCCTAATCCTAATTTGATCAAAGTACCCCTTCCTAAGGGTCAAGTGACCCCCAAGGTGCCAAACCAACCCCACCATGCTCTCCCTAGACCTTAGGAGAGGCTAAGGGCTCACTAATCACCCCTTAGGGTTAGCTAGGTCACCTAATGTCACCTAGGGTTGAGCTAACCCCCTTTCGAGTTAAGTTAACCCAAGTAGGCTAACTCAAGCTCAAACCCAAATCCATTTGGTCTAGCTTCTTTTTAATCATCTAAATGGGTTTAAGGGGTGTAACTTGACCGAAATAATCCATCATTTTCGGCCAAGGTTACTAGGAGAGAGAAAAGCTCCCTTGCCCTTTAATGGAGGAGAGAGAAATTGGGAGGAAGAGCATTCATGGCCAAGGGAGACCAAGGGCCCCTCTCTTTATCCTTAAAGCTTTGATTAATTCCCCATTCAGAGTATAGAAGGCCAGGGGTCATTTTGGTGGTTGTTCAATGGCCAGAACAGTGCAACCACCATGGCTGAAACCTCTTCAATGGCCATTAATGGAGCCATGAAGAAAGACCCCTCCCCTCCCCATTCTGACTCTTTAAAAAGACTCCCCAGACCTAGAGGAGTTATTTACACTCTTCCCTTGACGAAATTTTGTCCTTCCACTGTGATGTTGTAGAACTCTAGTGACTCCTCCATCGAAAATGGTGACCCGGCAATCGGCACAGCTGCGCTCCACGTGGAAGGTCGATTTCTCCCCTCTCCCTCAGTGCTAGGATCCTAGATAAAATAGGAGAGATATCGGGCTCAATTAAGTCCGATAAGGTGAGTTATTTTCCGAATTTTTCGAGTTTTTATCACTTCTCAGATTCTCCCGAAACAGCCTCTCCGGAGGCGTGCCGCCGCCTGGCGATAGCCACCACCTCAACGAAGGTGGTGGAGGCGGTGGCCGGCCGGGGAGATGGCTGGGTGGCCGACGACAGCGCTTGGAAAGGGCTCCAGGACGGGGCAATCTCAGTTTTAGGCTGGCGGATGAAGATGACTAGAGGCCGTTCATTTTGTGCCAAGATTCGTATTGCCTCCGATATTAATCTTTGGATTAATCATTCCTTTTATTCGATTTCTATCACATTATTTTTAGTAAATGTTTTTATTTATTAAAAATACATAGAGGCATCTACAGAAAAAGTGGTCAACACCAAAGTTGTATCCCTTGAGGTCAATTTAAATTTAAAATTTGTTTCAACCAATTTGGCTCAGTGGTCTGACCTTAGCACCCAAAATGGTGAAGTCTATACTCAGGGCTAGTCAGAGATTAAAATGAGTTCCCCCACTTAACCACATGTCCAAATGACCTGAAATTTGGGTAGGGAGTCGATCTTATCTATACCCAGGATATATCCAAAAATGAGAATTTTTAAAGAAACTTTTTCTATAGTTTTGGTAAAAATTTAATAAGCCAAGTATAGTTTAATTAAGGGGTTTAATGACCTCACCAACCCCCAAAACTTTAGTGGATGGTTTTAGGGGTTATCATGAGTCACTAGTTAAAATCTCAACCTATTTGAGTATGATTTGATTGGGTTTTGAAGTGACTAAACTTTGGGCCCTTAAGGGTGAGTTTAGTGTTTAGGATTCTTGGGGAATGGAGGGCCAATCATCACACAAATGGGATGGGGCTCTGACCAGAGCCACAAGGTCAATAGGGTTACCCTCTCTTAGATTTTTAGGTGGCTTAGAGTGGTTGAGCAAATATGCCCTTGTTCAAAGCCTTATATTGAGCCTTTTAGGGTTTGTGAAGGACTTAGGGTGTTTAGTCCTTGTTTGGACTTGGTGTTTACCCCATGGGTTTTCAGGGTGGAGTAATGCGCTAGGGTTTTTGTAGGTGGTATTTGGACTCTTACACCTCGCTTAAATAACTTTATGCTTAATTAGGCCCTTGCACCTTAAGAAATAATTTAAGTGTCCTATGACCTTGGATTTCCATTGGATGATGGTAGGAGTCCTTTTTATAGTCATATTAATCTTTGGAATATTTTGCATGTTATTAAGATGAGTTTACAAGTAGGCTCCTTTGTAATGTGCATTATTATGGGTTTTATTGAGGAATTTTTATATATGATTTTCTAACCTTGAAATTGCATGATATATAGCCAGTTATGTTTTGAGGCCATAACAAAGCTCTAGAAATTTTAGTATGAATTCTAGGTCAATAATTGGAGTACTTCATTCACAACTCATCAAGGTTCTCTTTCTACTTAGGAATTTATTATGATTTAAACTCTTCCTGGAAACTCATGCAACTTAGTCAGAGGAACTTTTTTGACATTCTAAAGCTCTATAAATTTTTGTGGAATATTTAGAAGTCTGTTTAAAGGGGTTCCTTCACAAGGTGCTTGTTTCTAAGTTAAATTAATTGATTTTATTTTGGTCCCTTAATTAGCTTGATAAATTATGATCTTTGATAAGGAGTCCTTTTTGGTTACCTTCAAGATTCAGTAATTTTCTCATAATTTTCTGATGATAAATTTTAGTACTTCCTTCTTTACCAATAATTATTAGATTTATTATGAATTAATTAATTAGAGGCCAAAACATTTATAAAAGGTTATGAAACATGGTATTCTCTAATTTTTAGGCATCATATGGACTTCATAATTTTTGGGTGGACATAACTTATGTAAATCTAGTATTTCATGTTCAAAATAACATATGGCCTTAATTTGGGAAAAATTAAATAAATGCCAATTAAATTAGGAAAATTACAAGTTTCCAGAGTTAGTCTAATCTTATCACTATAGACCCCCAATAATTATCTTAGGGTATTCAGATGAATATTTATGGGGGGCACCATTCTTGCATGTCATTTAGTTCACTAGGTCTTCACATAGCAAAACAGCAATATCAGGGGAGGGGATCTTAAGGACTTAGGTATGGGGTAAAGGTATGTGGTAACTTAACCTATGGAGTATATATGAGGCCATCATTGTAGGTTAGGTTGTGAGAGCCTGGTTGGTTTGGTTAAGGTCGTACTTGGGAGCGACGAATGATCGTCCTTCCTTGGTGAGAGAGTCCAAATACACTTAGGAATATCTCAAGAGTAAATCAGTGAGTTGGGAAAAGGGAAGTAACCAATAACAATAAGTTCCTTGCGAAAGGGAGCTTTGGGCATCAGCCCATCATAGTTCCTAGTGTCCTAGAGAGCCCTACATAGGGAATGCCCTTGGCAGTCCAAGGTTAACGTAAACTGTAAGAGTAAATTGATTTCAAGAGTAATTAGTATATACTAAAACTCCACTTACACTCACCTCTAGTTTCAGGGTTGTTAGTTTAGCTTCATCATTCGAGCGATATACTTGATGTTTTTAGTAGTGGGCAGGTTAGCTCGGCGAGCCGATGACTCGGTAGGTAGTTTTTGACGGACGGGTTAGTCTGGTGAGCCTATGGCTCGGAAGTTCTTGTTTGCATGTGCATAACATAAGAGGTGGGTCGTTGTTACTTGACAGTAATTCATGCCGATGTTGGTACGTTGACTCGGCAAGTGTGGTTCACACCTAGCCAAAGAAAGACGGGTGGTTTTGCCAGCATGGTACGCAGAGGCTCCGTGGTGTGTCCTTCACGTTGAGGCGCACAAAGGTCAAGACCTAGTTGGGTGGCGTGAATCCAGACCTAGTTGTGGGGTTCGCCCGACCCACCGCCTCCATTTGCCACAATGCGAGGTACATGAGAGTTTAGCTAACTACAAAATGGGGAACTAAAGGTCTGTGTGCATACAGTCGTGTGCATGAGTTGCACTTATGTGATCATAGCATTTCATCCGCATAACATTTCACAACACTTATATTTGTATAAAAACCTGCACCCCATCGTATAACCTTGTTTAGGATAGCTTATACGATGGGAGCCATGCAAAAAACCCATTTTCTTATAAGTTTGTATGAGCATTCATATAAGTTAAGGTTTTTCTTCAATATGGTTTCCTCTCTTACTATTCTTACTTTACTGCCTTACTTTAGTATTATCATATTATTTCTATCCACCTTTATTGCTCTGGGATACCACTACTAGTTTAGGTCCACCGCCATCTGCTTTGACACTTCTCCACCTCATTTTCTTCCCTATCATCCTTCCTGCATGGTGCCTAGGAGTCGTGGGGGGAGGCGGGGATTATAGTTGTCTTAGTCTTATGACTAACGGTCGGTGGACCATATTTTTCAGGGGCTCCGGATGGGAGACAGACAGCAGTCGGAGAGGCAGCACCAGCAGGGCATGGTGCACATGGAGGTGGGCAAGTCTACCACGGGAGGACCCATTTCTGGCTCCGTGAGTGTTTAGTTTTATTAGCTTCTGCGAGTGACCATGTAGTGAGGATTTTGATGTACCGGGCTTAAGCCCTTTTACCTTTCTGCTTGTCTTTTCAACTCTCTTTTATTTTGGGACATGATGTGATTCATATTTTATATTTATATGTGATATGTTTTGTGGACTTGGCATTTACTATCTTCTTTTATAAGCTTCCGCATCTTTTGTGATTCTGTTGTGCCGACAGTGTTGGCGTTTCGTAGTGTCGACCTTCCCGAGCGAAGGTGTCACCACGAAATGGAGATTCTGGGCACAAGACCCAGTAGCTTAGCAAAAAAATGGGTCTTACAAACTTGTATTAGAGGCAACCTCGATCCGAAGAAAATAAGTCCGCAAAACCCTAGGACATCCCGCGCGAGCTTAGTTTGGGGAAAAACTAGCAGCGGAAGAAATGGTGTGCCCATAAGGGAAAATCACATACAAAAGTCCCATTTCTTTTCTTCTTAAGATTAGATTATGTAGATTTGAAATAGTTTAAATGTTAAGGAAGAATCTTTAACTAGATAACTTAGAATAGTTTAAATAACTAAAGAGTAGTGTTAGTGTGTGGCAAAGCTTCCCTCATTCTCTTCGACATAGGGGCCAAACACAATTTCATCTCAGAGGACTTTGTCTCGGAGCTGGAGGTCGTTAGATTTTACGAGGGAGTATTAAGGAGGGTATGCCTCCCCTATGGGACAGAGATCTAGTCTATGGCCTAGTACATGCTAAAAGTGATCATTGATGGTGTAATCTTTGAGGCCCAGACAACGATCCTGAGGATGCCAGTTTTTGATCTCATCCTTGTCATTGAATGGCTCACCTGGAACCATGCGCAGATTGATTGCCCAGTAAGGAGGGTCATGTTGAAATATAATGACACTTACCCGACTTTCGAAGGTATTTCCCTAGCTTCTCCTCATCTACTTTCCTATATTCAGGCTGTCAAGGCCCACCTACAGGGAGACGAGGTTTGCCAGGTGTTGTTCGAGATGGCTGAGGTCAAGGGCTCCGTTGCTGATATTCCGGTGTGTTGATGCACGAAATGCGAAAAGGACTCGGGCACCACTAGCGAACTGTTCGAACACTGGGGAAAGAAGAAGAAGCAAACTGCAAGCAGTAGTCTACTTAGAGGATGAGAGAAAAGAAAAGAAAAGTCGTGAATCACGGCAACACCAGACTTCGCCCGCCGTGGCCAGAATGCCACTCTTGCGATGGGCTTGCCTTTGATTGTAAAAGATGGGTTACAAAAAGCAGAAAGAAAACTATGTAGTAGGCAAGTCGGAGTACGCAAAGTTCGAGATTCGAGTCCGCAGCCTTTAACAAGTAGGCTCTTGGGTTCGAGTCAGCATGCCTTTGGTGCACCACTTCCCCTATTTATAGATTTAGGGGCCTGCCCAAACGAGCAGGGCTAAAATAATCGGCTTCCCGGGGTACAGGAGAGTCGGAAAGCGGTGACGGGAATAAAAAAGAAACGGACAAGCAGTCCATGCGAGATAGGCGGACTGGGCTTGCGAGCTGGGCATCCCCTTGGCCATGCAGAGCATAATCCTGGCTCGAGGGGAGCGACCATAGCGGACCGACTCTGGAGTCCGCCTAGTGACGCTAGATCTTGAAACTGACCAAGGTGGGGAGACCTGAGCAGACTTAGAACTGGAGTCCGCTTCTAGGGGTGCCTTGATGACCTGAGCGGACTGAGGGGATCGAATCTGCCGAAAGAGAATTCGCTGGACATGTTGCGGATTCTGGGGTTAACATAATCCCCACACATTTTCAAGTTTTGGAAAATTTCGAAAATGTTTCCTTACCTGCCGAGTCCGAAACTGTCATAAATGTCGCTTTGGCTATAAATACGGTCGGAAGAAGTGCATTCTGCCAGAACTGTCTGCGCAATGGGCCGATACTCACCACTTGCGGTCTGCACTCTCCAGTCCGGCATGGCGAGACTCGGGTCCTTCTTTGGCAACCATGCCTCCAAGACCGACAAACCTAAGGCGAACTCTCGGATTAAGAAAGCAGATCAACGGAGCGAGACAACCGTCCGCCATGTTGTGGAGAGTTCGCAAAAGGAAAAGTCGACCACTGACTCAGCCCGGAAAAACAAGGAGAAGGAGCCCGAGCAATCAGAAGTTTCCCTTGCTCAGGACCTGCCATTCCAGAGTGCGCATATGATCTCTGACTCGATGCGGAGTTCTGATCAGAACCCTACGAACTTAGGGGGTATGGCCATAATCCTCTCTGCCTCAGGGACGCACATGCTATAGATAGATACTGAGAAGGAGGTCTCGTCACCGGGATACCGACAGTCACATACTGAGGAGATAAGGACTGCTGATTTGGAGGCTGAAAAGAGAACAATAAAGGTCGGGGAAGATGAGAAAGTGGAGAAGCCGGCTGAAGAGCAAGTCGCGGAACCAGTGACTTCTTTGAGCGTAGCCGGCACCAATCAGGACGTAGTCCGCGCAAATCCACCGGACTCTCAACAAGTTGTTCTGGCCTTGGAGAAAAAGGGCCCTGTGAAGAAAAGGAAGAGGGATAAGTCTTCTGTTGCCGAGCGAGTGGAAAAGAAGCTGCGGGCTTAAAAAGAGAAGAATGTCTCTGTGTGGACGGGTGTTGTGAGCTTGTAGCACAGGCCGCGATATAAAGAAGTTCCCGATGTGAGCTTGGTCACACCAGATGTCACTATCTCGGGGGGCGACTCCTTATCAATGGTAAGCTTGTCTACCATTGAAATACTTGACAATATTGACAACAGGCGGCTTGCTAACATTAATCAATCTCTGCTTGAGGTGTTGCAGTCCGGTGTCGAGATAGTGGGAGAGAAAGTTGCTGACCCCTCCACCTCTCTTGAGGATGATAAAAGGGAGAAGACGGCAAAAGAGCAAATCGCTATCATGCAGGCCAAGGTTGAGGCGGTCTCTGAAAGGCTGGAAGCGGATAGGCGAGCTGAAGACCTACGAGCTGTGGCGGAGTTGATGCGGTCAGGCAAACTGCAGCCGCTGCCCTGGCGGTTTCAACATCGATGGCTTTATAAGTCTCCACCTTGAAAGTCGCGGCCGATAAAAATTATTACGGAGTCCGAGGACATAGTTGCTTCCAGTAGATCAATTGCAAGGCAGAAGGCGAAAGTTTATCGAAGGTGGAAGCAACATATGATCGCTTTTGATATAGAGCGCTTTAGGCGGCCTGTGGTGGATAGTCGCCAGATTGACACGATGATTACAAAAAGTGATTTTTTCTTTACCTTTTTAAGCCTATCGTGATCTTGAAATTGAGATGAATTTCGTTCCCTTTGTTGCAGTTTGGAAGTCGCCACCAAGTTCCGCAGAGGCTATTGAGATCGTGTCATCTCCCGTAGATGCACTGGCACAAACTGTGACGCCTCTCCCCGCCGAGCCCGCGCAAGGTGAACATTCCGTCCTGGACAAGTATATTTCAATAGCAAAGAAATATTAGGCGGAACTGAACGAAACTCGTGCTGAACTAAGCAAGAAGAAGAGCGAGAAAGGATGTTGGAGGGCCAGGTCGCCAGCATTTCCGTCATGGTGGAAAGCTTAAAGAAGGAGAAACAGTAACTAAGCGAGGACGCTCGCCACTACAGAAGCAAATACTTGGCCGTGGTGCGAGAAGGGAAGAAGCAGGTCGTCAAGGTCGCCGAGATCGCCGAAGATCGATCGCAAATGCTGGCTCAGCCCGCTCAGGGGGAAGCATCAGCCCCGGCAGCGAGCGGGCAGCCCGTTGTGGTCACAGATCCGAGGTCGGAAGGCGAGCTTGTGATCCCGTTCAGCCGAGTTGTCAGGGATACTGCCCGTATGCACCGCACCTTCATCAACATGCACCACCTCGTCCAACAGCTATATAGAGAGATACTGCGAGGAAGTGACCAAGCGGCTTATCTTGGAACTTATGAGGAGGGACGTCTTGGCCGTGGGACGGACAGGGAGGAACGACCTGCTCGTCATTCAAGCCGCTGAGCTCGCGAATGCCTATTTTGAACATTGTACAATTTGCTGTGGATTTTCTATTCTTGTCGTGATGCAGACATTGTTTGGTTTCTGTATAACACTGTATTGTAGGGTATGGTTGTGCTCTTCATATTATGCTACGATTTGTGCGATGAATGCTTTTTTGCACGCTGTTTGAAAGTGACTTATGCGGACTACTATGTGCGAGCTGCATTTTTCGTGTGCTGATTGTTTGCGAGTTGAGCGAACTATGCCTATTATTGTTTAAACATGCAGGAAATCTGAAGAGAATCGAGCTGTGTGGATTGAGATTGAATCAACAATACCTTATCAAAATTTGCAGGGAACCTGAAAATAAGCGAGCTGTGCGGATTGAGAAATCAATCTTGGCGGATTTGCTGTCATCTGTCTGTCAGAGTTTTTCTATAAATAGGATCTCTGCTTCCTTTCTGTATCAGAAACAGTTGAAGCTGAATACACTATAGTCTGGAAGAATGGTGTCCGCACGTGCTGATGCCGCATCTGCCTTTCACTCTGCCAAACACAAAAGAAGCCGATTGACCGCGCCCGACTTGGAGATCTTCCAGGATAGGTACATGGCGGGCTCGCCGGTGCTCGCACGCCTACCCGAGGATCAAGAACGACTAAACGTTTCCACCGCTACTCAGATCGCAGTTCCCAAAGATCATTTTTACTATGGGTTCAAGTTCCCCCTACTCTGGGAGGTCGCCGAGATCGTTGAGCACTACGGGGGTAGTTCTAGGTCAGCACGCGCCCAACACTGTCACCGCGATCTACAACTACCTTTCTTACCTGCGGTCGAAAAGGATCCAGTGTAACATCCCATTTCCGTCCAGACCCCTAGGAGAGGTTTTGTCATGACCAAGTAATGACAAAACCTTAAGAAGCCCAAGAAGGCCAAGTGACCCGGGCTCAAGGTGAAAACCACCTTGCATTGTAAATAGTAGGTCAAAATTTACTTAAAAATAGGATTTGGGCTCGGGCATTGAGTTCATCGAGTGCACTCAACGCCAAAGGCTGGCTGGCGTTGAGTGCATCGAGTGCACTCAATGCCATAAGCAGAATGACGTTGAGTGCACCGACTGCACTCAACGCCATCTCACATGCTGGATGGCGTTGAGTGCATCGAGTGCACTCAACGCCATAAGCTGTGCGGCGTTGAGTGCACTGACTGCAGTCAACGCCACCTTACTTAGGCTAGATGGCGTTGAGTGCGTCGAGTGCACTCAATGCCATAAGCTAACGGCGTTGAGTGCTCACTCACGCCGTAGTCTGGATGGCATTGAGTGAGCTAAGCTCACTCAATGCCATGGTCTGGATGGCATTTAGTGAGCTGAGCTCACTCAATGTCGTGGTCAGGATGGCATTGAGTGAGCTGAGCTCACTCAATGCCGTGGTATGGATGGCGTTGAGTGAGCTGAGCTCACTCAACGCCGTTAGCGGGATGGCATTGAGTGAGCTGACTCAACGCCGTAGGCTAGATGTCGTTGGCTGGATGGCGTTGAGTGAGCTGAGCTCACTCAACGCAATTTTACTTAGAATTTTTCTGAAAAGTTTTGGCTTGGTTGTTGGTTCAGCTGAACTGGACCGTTTCGGGAAGCGGGCCAGGATGTTTAAATTACCATTTTTTTATTTAATACCTAATTAAGTCTTATTTTAAAATGTTGATCGGTCAAGTGGACTTATGCCACGTGGCCGTCGGTTTTTAAAACAAAATGAACAGTCACGGCCATGGCCGTGAACCAGCTTTCACGGCCATTGATGGCACTTGATGCCATTGCCCCTTCACCTCCTCTTTAATGGCTGGATTCAACTCCTTTAGGGAAGACGAGGAGTTTCCAGCCGTTACTTGGTTGGATTAAGCCGTGATCAACCCCCATCCACCATGGCCGAAATCACCTTTATGGACAATTAATGGCCACCATCGGTTAGGCCTTCCCCCTCCCCTTTACTGGTTTAAAAGCTTCCCTAGACCTCAAGCATTTGTTTCCACAGCTTGCCCGAAGGAGACGAGAGAATTCTGCGTGCTGTTGAAGAGCGCCGGCGACACCTCCACCACTAATGGCTTTCCGTCGATCTACACGCCTCTAGTCTGCGAACAAGGTCCTCCTCTACTCCTTCTCTCGTGGGTAGATCGTAGGAATCATTTAGGACAATAATCGGACTCAATTGAGCCGATCCAAGTTTTCATTCCCATGGTTTTTCCAAAAAACATGGTGGCCGGGTTCGCCGGAAACCGCCTCTTCGGCAGCCGTGCCGCCCCTTGACGATATCCCTCACCTTAATGGAGGTGGTGGTGGTGGTGGCCGGCCAGGGAGATGGGTGGGTGGATGTGAAATCCGCTTGGAAAGCTAAAGGTTTTAGGCGTTTTTAAGGTTGCTGGTTTTCGGGGTTTTGAGAGATGAACAGTGCCATGCTTTTTTAATTATATTTAAATATATTAAATAGTGTACTGTTTCACTAATTATTTTTCTCCTTTAAATTAAATAAATGAGGTCCTTAGAGGCTATTTTAGGAAAAATGGCCAGTTACAGAAGTTGTAGCCCTTTGAGTCTAGATTATTTTAAAATTTATTTCAACTCGTTTGGGTAAGTGGTTTGACCACAGAACCCATTTTGGTGGGACCTATACCAAGGGATATCCTGAGATTCAAATGGATGCCCACCCTTCATCCCTTGTCCAAATGATCTGAAATTTGGGCAGGGTGTCTACCCTAGCTATACCTAGGGCCTGTCCAAAAATGGGAATA
Source organism: Platanthera zijinensis (assembly GCA_039513925.1). Classification (NCBI taxonomy): domain Eukaryota; kingdom Viridiplantae; phylum Streptophyta; class Magnoliopsida; order Asparagales; family Orchidaceae; genus Platanthera; species Platanthera zijinensis. Next base: position 98,170,910 of record CM077079.1, read on the forward strand.
TTTGGAGAATATTTTTCTATAGTTTTTAGAAATATTAATAATCCTTATATAAATTAATTTGGTAGCCTAATAACTTCCAAACCCTCCCAAATTTTGGTGAGTGGTCCCTGGGTTCATCATAAGGCACTTTATAATATTCCATCTCATTTGGAGATGTTTTAGATTGTAAATGAACAAACCTAAGCTTTGCCTTATTAAGGGGTTTTTAAGTCAAAAGTGCAATTTGTGATTTGAGTGGTTAAATCACCTCAACTGAGGCTGAGATTTTTACCACTGACTAGGCATGATTCCTATCACCCTCTCATGGAGTTTGAGGTGGATTTGGGTAGATTTGGCCTAGGACCCAAGGCCAAACCCTAAGGATGGTTCTTGGTGGTTTGTGAAGGGCAAGTGGTCAAATGACCTGGTTATGATTTGAAACTTGTTAGAGAGAATTCTAGGGTAGGTAGAATCCTTTGGAAGAAATCAAAAAAATAGATTCTAAGGTGAATAGGTCCCTCAAAACCCTAACCCTATTTTAGGGCACAATCTTTGTAGTGATAGAAAATGTCACTAAAAGTCACTGAATAGTGGTGAGATTTGGGTAGAGTAGTGTCGAAAGTTAGTACAAGCTATGGAGATTTTGTTATGAATTTAGGACTATTATTTTGGATACTTAATTAACAATTTAGTAATTTGTATTATTTACTTAGAAATTTATTATGGAGTAACTACTTTCTTGAAATTGATGAACTTTAGCTAGAGGACTTTTTATTATGTTTTAAAGCTCTGTCAATTTTTATGGGGATTTTTGGAAGATTATTTTTAAGGGTTGGTTCATTAAGTTTTTGTTTCCTATGAAAACATAATTAAATTTGTTTTGGTGTCTCGCAAGCCTGTAAAATTATGATACTTTCACAATAACCCTTTCTGTACTATATTAAGATTCTGTAATTTTTATATAATATCCTGATGAATAATTTTGGTACTTCCTTCTTTACATATGGTTAATGGAATTATAGTGATTAGTCTTCTTATAGCTTCCGCGATGAGTGATTTGTAGTGAGGACTCAAATGTACGGGCTTGAGCCCGTTTTATATATTTCATTTGTACTATTCTTTTGCATTACTTTCTACTTTCTATATATTGATGGACTTGCTGTGATTTTTATTCATATATAATTATGTGGACATGTTGCATTTAATTCTCTCTCTTTGTGATCGAAAAAGGCTTGCATAATTGGCGTTTACTAGTGGCAGCCTTCCCGAGTGTCGGTGCCACCGCAAAGCGGCGATTATGGGCATAAGACCCCGGTGGTTGAAAAGGAAAAAAAGGGGTCTTACAAGTTGTATCAAAGGGAGGTTTCGATCCTCCGACCTGTTGTTCTTACAAGTGGTATTAGAGGAGACCTCGATCGAAAGAGAAGTAGTCAACAAAACCTTTAACCACCCCCGTGCAAGCTTAGTTTGCGGACAAACTAGCAGTGAAAGTAGTGGTGTGCCCATAAGGAAATCACATGTAAAGTCCAATCTTACCCCTTTCTTATATTCCATTTATACGCTGTCTAACGAATGGAATTTTTCCTTGTAGCCTACGACGAACCCTACCCCACAGCAGGGGATACCTCAGGCTCCGAATGTGGTACCACCTCCGCCAGCTCCAACTCCGTTCCAGCAGACAGAGATGGGGCAAACACTAACGACCATTCTGGAGGCCTTCAGAGCTTAGAAAGCCCCAGCTCCACAGCCAAATCCCGGGGCCAACTTGATGAATGTCTTCCGAGGACTTTCCCCTCCATCCTACCTAGGGATAGAGTCGGCAGTACGTACTGAGGAATGGTTGGATACCATCTATGAGATGCTTGCGGGGATTCGATGCCCCACTAAGGAGGCGGTTGCTTTGGCAGTCTCCTGCCTGGAGGCACATGGGAAGAGGTGGTGAAGTCATAGCTAGACACCACTTTGCGGGTATGGATTGTGCAGATACTACTTGGGAGGAGTTCAGAGCAGCGCTCCTGAGACATTTTGTACCTCAGTCGGCGAGGCACGAGCTGGAGGATAGGTTTTTGCGGTTGAGGCAGGGGAACATGACGTGCTGGAGTATTATCAGGAGTTTACTCACCTGGCCCGCTATGCAGACGCTTATCAGTTAGACAACGCTGGCTATGCCAGGAGGTTTTACAAGGGGCTACAAGACGACTTGAGTAAGGCCCTCCTCTTCGTCTCAGAGGGAAGTTTGGCCAGGATTCTTAGATGGCTAAAAAGAGGGAAGCAGATCAGCTTACAGTCAAGAGCCGGAAGAGACCGCTGACGATGCAGTGATTGGAGGTCGTAGAGACCGTCCTCGAGGCCAGGTTATTGGGGAGAGAAGGAATGGGGTTCAACCTCGTCAGGAGATTGAGCAGGAGCTGAGGAGTCAGGGGTATTGGCTCCCCTGTCCTTACCAATGCTGGAGATGCCAAGGACAGCAGAGCAGGCACCGGTGTGCTTTCAATGCAATCAACCGGGGCATATCAAGATGAACTGTCCTATAAGGTGAGCACCACCCACCAGCACTTAATGGAGCCCCACCTCCCAGGCAGTTTGGCGGCTGAGGAAACGATCGAGGACGAGGATATCATGACCGAGGTCACAGGCCAGAGAGGGATCAGGTGTATGCTCTAGACTTGATACAGCCCCGGAACCCGAAGCAGGTTATCACAAGTATGTCAGTACTTTTAAATTTTTATTTCCCTTCCTAGGAACTAGTTTTCTAGACATGGCTTTGTTAGAAACTAAGAGAAGACAACTATAACCAGAATACTAAGACACTTAATTACCTCAGGCATAATTTTTATCGGCGGCAAACCTGCTCACACGCTCTTTCGACACCGGTGCTTCTCAGTCGTTTGTGTCGGAAGATTTCGTTAAAGAACTGGCAGGCGTGGAGCAGTTCACCGGAAAGATAATGAGGGTGCGCCTTCCCGATGGATCAGAGCTAATGACCTCTACTCATTGCGATATAGAGGCGGAGATCGGCGGGAAGGTGTTTTGAGGCACTAGCGACAATTTTAAGGACTCCAGATTACGATCTGATCCTGGGCATGACATGGCTTACTAGAACCATGCCCAGATTGACTGTGTGGCGAAGAGGATCACCGTGAGGCATGGGGACTCCTTCATTGTTATCGAATGTATTATACCAGCACCCCACATATTATTATAAATCTATGCAGACAATCAAGGCCCATCTGCAGGGGAGGAGGTTTATCAGGTTCTTTTTGAGGCGTTTGTGGCCAAGGACTCCATTTCAGATATTCTAGTAGTGTGAGACTTTGTTGATGTATTTCCGGAGAAGCTACCAGGGATACCCCCGCACCGAGAGAGGGACTTCCAGATTTAGATCATACTGGGGGCTAAGCTGGTATCCAGAGCTCCCTATCGAATGGCCCCAAATGAGTTGGTGGAATTTCAAAGCCAGCTTTAAGAGTTAGTGGAGGCTGGGTTTGTCCGGCCTAGATCTTCACCATGGGGAGCTCTGGTGTTATTCGTCAAGAAGAAGGACGGGACTCTTCGACTGTGTATAGATTACCGGGCCCTGAACAGGTTGACGGTCCGGAATACTTTCCCTTGCCAAGGATAGACGAGCTATTTCACCAGCTGGAGGGAGCCCATTGGTTCTCAAAGATGGATCTGAGATCGGGGTACTACAAGCTTCATATTCGGGAGGAGGACATCCCTAAGACAGCCTTCAGCAGCAGATATGGTTTGTACGAGTTACCGTGATGCCTTTTGGGCTCACGAATACACCCTTCGCTTTTATGACCTTGATGAACCGGGTGTTCGAAGAGTATTTGGAAGTCTTCGTTATTGTATTCATCGACGACATCCTAGTCTATTTGAGGTCGGAGGATGAGCACACGAGGCATCTTGCCCTTACCTTGGAGAAGCTACGGAGCATAAGATGTATGGCAAGTAAAGCAAATGCCAGTTCTGCCTAAAGGAGGTGGCCTTTTTGGGCCATGTCATCAGTGAAGCATGTTTGATAGTAGACTCGGTGAATGTCCAGGCAGTACGAGATTGGCCACAACTGAAGTCGGCCTCAGATGTTCGAAGTTTCTTAGGACTTGTCGGTTATATATTGAAGTTCGTAAAGGGATTCTCTAAGATTACCTCCCTCTTAGTCCTTAATAAAGAAGGAGTCTCTTTTATTTTGACGCCATGATGCGAATCTGCTTTTTAGGAGCTAAAGGATCATCTTACCTCGGCTCCCATCCTTGCTCTTCCGTCAGGGAAGGAAGGATTCCAGGTGTACAAGATGCTTCCTATCAGGGGGATGGGTGTCGTTTTGATTCAGAACGGGCACATAATAGCCTACGCCTCCCGTCAGGTGAAGAAGCATGAGCAGAACTACCCCGTGCACGACTTGGAGATGGGGGAAATTGTTTTTGTTCTTAAGATCTGGCGGCACTACCTCTACGGAGTTCACTACGACATCTTCTCAGACCACAAGAACTTGAAATACATAGACACATAGAAGGAGTTAAACATCAAGTAGAGACGCTGGGTGGAGTTTCTGTCGGACTACCAGTATACCATGCACAACCATCCGGTAAGGCAAACGGTGGTCGCAGACGCTTTGAGCCGGAGAACGAGTATGTCAGGAGTAGGTCCGCAGCTGATGGCCTTGGAGTTGGTTAAATCATTCGAGGAGATGCAGATATCACTGGTGTCAAGGATGACCCGAAGTTATACATGGAGTACCTGGGATCGATGGTTACCACTGATGATATTCGAGACCGCATCAGAGATGGGCAGAAGCTAGATGTAAGGGCTGAGCCAATATCCAGATCCTTGGAGGAAGGCACGACAAGAGATTACTCTTTGAGGGATTGTCTCCTGTGTTTCAGAGGCAGGGTTTACATACCGGCAGGAGGCCAGATCTGGGAGGACATTATGATGGAAGCTCACTACATCCGGTACTCGGTGCACCCAGGAATCACCAAGATGGTGAAAGATTTGAAGAGGACACATTGCGAGGCCTGCCAACTCGTAAAGGCAGAGTGTAGAAATCCGGCCAGCTTGCTGCAGCCACTTCCGCTGCCGGAGTGGAAATTTGAGGACATAGCCATGGATTTCATACATGGGCTACCTCGATCCCGTCCGGGAAATGACTCGATCTGGGTGATAGTGGACAGGCTAACTAAGGTGGCAAGATTAATTTCCGTGGCGAAAGACACCCCGGTTAGTGTATTTATACGGAGGTTCATTGAGAAGTTTGTGCGTTATCATGGGGTGACAAAGACTATAATTCGGGATCGTGATGGGCGTTTACATCCAGAGAGTGGAGGTCAGTTCAGGCCCATCTGGGTTCTCGGTTGACATTCAACACGGCTTTTCACGCTCAGACCCGACGGGCAGACGGAGCGCACCAACCGTACATAAAGATCTTTTGCGCCTGTGTATTTTGGACCGCAGTGAGCCTTCGGAGAGATTGCTAGCACTGGTCGAGTTTTCATATAACAATGCCCATCAGTCCAGCATAGGCATGGCTCCATATGAGGCATTGTATGGACGAAGGTGCAGGACCCCACTATCATGTGTTCAGGATGAGGATCCGTAGGAACTAGGCTCAGAGTTTGTGAGGGATACGGATGCTCAAATTATATGATCCGGACAGGATGTTGGAAGCCCAGAGTAGGCAGGCCAAATATTACGATGAGAGGCATCGTCAGGTGGAGTTCTAGGTGGGATACTGAGTTTTCTTGAAGATACGGCCGATGCTCGGAGTCTCGCGGGTTCGTGGGCGGAAGAAGCTCAGTCCGAGATATATGGGCCTTATAGGATCCTGGAGCAGATCGGCCGCTTGGCTTACTGACTGGAGCTACTGCCGGAGTTAGTGGGATTGCATGACATCTTCCACGTCTCCTTACTACGGAGGGCCCTTCTACGCCCTGAGAAGCTGATTTCCACATCAGACGGCCCGGTGGCCTCGGATCGATACGTCAACTTAGAGCAGATCAGGATCGATGACACGGTAGTACGGGTCTTACGATGTAAGAAGGTTCTATTAGTCAAGGTTCTGTGGAGAAATCATGGGCAAGAGGAGCATACATGGGAGCCACAGGACTTGATGCAGCAAAAGTATCCGGAACTCTTCGAGTCAGGTATACCTTAAACCATAGGGATTTTACAATTTCTTCTATTCCAGTAGAAACCCTCGTAGGCTAAACCTTAATTTCGGGGACGAAATTTTTAATTTTTAATATTGGGATTTGTAACATCCCATTTCCGACCAGACCCCTAGGAGAGGTTTTGTCATGACCAAGTCATGACAAAACCCTAAGAAGCCCAAGGAGGCCAAGTGACCCGGGCTCAAGGTAAAAACCACCTTAGTTTGCAAATATTAGGTAAGAATTTACTTAAAAACAGGATTTGGGATCAGGCGTTGAGTGCGTTGAGTGCACTCAATGTCAAAGGCTGGCTGGAATTGAGTGCATTGAGTGCACTCAACGCCATAAGCAGAATGGCGTTGAGTGAACCGACTGCACTAAACACCATCTCATATGTTGGATGGAGTTGAGTGCGTCGAGTGCACTCAACGCCATAAGCTGTGCGACGTTGAGTGCACTGACTGCACTCAACGACACCTTACTTAGGCTAGATGGCGTTGAGTGCATCAAGTGCACTCAACGCCATAAGCTGAACGGCGTTGAGTGCATTGACTGCACTCAACGCCATCATGTGTAGACTGGATTGTGTTGTGTGAGCAGAGCTCACTCAACGCCGTAGTCTGGATGGCATTGAGTGAGCTAAGCTCTCTCAACGTCGTGGTCTGGATGGAGTTGAGTGAGCTGAGCTCACTCAATGCCATCCAGACAACAGTGTTGAGTGAGCTGAGCTCACTCATCGTGTTGTCTGGACGGCATTGAGTGAGCTGAGCTCACTCACACCGTAGGCTGGATGGCGTTGAGTGAGTTGGGCTGACTAAACGCCATTTTACTTAGAATTTTTCTGAAAAGTTGGCTTGGTTGCTGGTTCAGCAGAACCGGACCGTTTCGGGAAGTGGGCCAGGATGTCTTAAATTAGCCGTTTTTATTTATTTAAGACCTAATTAAGTCTTATTTTAAAATGTTGACTGGTCAAGTGGAGTGATGCCACAAGGCCGTCGGTTTTGAAAACAAAATGAACAGTCACGGCCATGTCCGTGAACCAGCTTTCACGGCCAATTATGGCACTTGATGCCATGACCCCTTCCCCTCCTCTTTAATTGCTGGATTCAAACCTCTAGGGAATAGGAGCAGTTTCCAGCCGTTACTTGGCTGGATTAAGCCGTGTTCAGCCCCCCTCCACCATGGCCGAAATCACCTTTATTGACAATTAATGGCCACCATCGGTTAGGCCTTCCCCCTCCCCCTTTACTGGTTTAAAAGCTTTCGTAGACCTCAAGCATTCGTTTCCTCACCTTGCCCGAAGGAGACGAGAGAATTCTATGTGCTGTTGAAGAGCGCCGGCGACACCTCCACCACTAATGCTTTCCGTCGATCTACACGCCTCCAGCCCGCGAACAAAGTCCTCCTCTACTCCTTCTCTCGTGGGGTAGATCGTAGGAATCATTTAGGACAATAATCGGACTCAATTGAGCCGATCCAAGTTTTCATTTCCATGGTTTTTAAAAAAACATGGTGGCGGTTCGCCGGAAACCGCCTCTCCGGCATCCGTGCCGCTTCTTGATGATATCCCTAACCTCAATGGAGGTGGTTGGTGGTGTTGCCGGCCAGGGAGATGGCTGGGTGGATGGGAAATCCGCTTGGAAAGCTACAGGTTGTAGTCATTTTTAGGGTTGCTGGTTTTGCGTTTTGAGAAAGATGAACAGTGCCATGCTTTTTTTTAATTATATTTAAATATATTAAATAGTGTATTGTTTCACTAGTTATTTTCCTCCTTTTAAATTAAATAAATGAGGCCCTTAGAGGCTGTTTTAGGAAACATTTCCAGTCACAGAAGTTGTAGCACTTCGAGTCTTAATTATTTTAAATTTATTTCAACTCTATTTGGGTAAGTCGTTTGAAACCAGAGCCCATTTTGGTGGGACCTATACCTAGGGCTATCCTAAGATTCAAATGGATGCCCACCCTTCATCCCTTGTCCAATTATCTGAAATTTGGGCAGAGAGTCTACCCTAGCTATACCTAGGGCTTGTCCAAAAATGGGAAATTTTGGAGAATATTTTTCTATAGCTTTTAGAAATATTTAATAATCATTATATAAATTAATTAGGTGGCCAAATGACTTCTAAAACCTCCCAAATTTGGTGAGTGGTCCCTTGGTTCATCATAAGGCAACTGTTTAATTTTTCATCTCATCTGGAGATATTTTAGATTGTAAATGAACAAACCTAAGCTTTGCCCTATTAAGGGGTTTTTCAGGTCAAAAGTTCATTTTGTGATTTGAGTGGTTAAATCACCTCAACAGAGGCTGAGATTTTACCACTGACTAGGCATGATTCCTAGCACCCTCTCATGGAGTTTGAGGTGGATTGGGGTAGATTTTCCCTAGGACCCAAGGCCAAACCTAAGGATGGTTCTTGGTGGTTTGTAAAGGGCAGGTGGTCAAATGACCTGGTTATGAATTGAAACTTGGTAGAGAGAATTTTAGGGTAGGTAGAATCCTCTGGAAGAAATCAAAAAAATAAATTCTAATGTGAATAGGTCCCTCAAAACCCTAACCCTAGTTTAGGGCACAAACCTTGTAGTGATATAAAATGTTACTAAAACTCACTTAACAGTGGTGCGATTTCGGTGGAGTAGTGTTTAAAGTTAGTACAAGCTCTGGGGATTTTGTTAAGAATTTAGGACTATTATTTTGGATACTTAATTAACAATTTAGTAATTTGTATTATTTACTTAGAAATTTATTATTGAGTAAGTACTTTCTGGAAATTAATGAACTTTAGCCAGAAGACTTTTTATTATGTTTTAAAGCTCTGTGAATTTTTATGGGATTTTCAGAAGATTATTTCTAAGGGTTGGTTCATTAAGTATTGTTTCCCATGAAAACTTAATTAAATTTGTTTTGTGTCTAGCAAGCCTGTAAAATTATGATACTTAGGCAATAACCCTTTCTGTACCATCTTAAGATTTTGTAATTTTTATATAATTTTTGATGAATAATTTTGGTACTTCCTTCTTTACATATGGTTATTGAATTATAGTGGATAAATTAATTAGAGGCTAAATCAATTCTGTAAAATCATGGAAATTAATCTTTATTGATATCTCTCTGTTATTTAGTGACTATAATTTTTGGGTGGCAATTACTTTAGAAAATCATGTAGTTCATGTTTAAAATTGCCCATGACCAATCTTTTGGGAAACATAAATAAATATCAGATAAATTAGGAAATTTTAAATTTCTGGATTTAGGCTAATTATGTCATGTTAGACCTCCAGTAAAATTTTATAGGAGATTTGGGAGACAATTGGGAGTACCTCCCTTTGTATACTCACATAGCTTAGGATGGTCTGCGTTTAGTAAAAACTGCTGAAATCATATTAAGCTGCAGGATGAATTTAGAGGATTTGGTTATTGGGATAATGGTTATAAATGTGTGAACGCATCCCTCAGTAACCAAGATGAGGATAGGTTGGTAGGTTGTCTAGTCATAGGAGGTGTTCGGGACCGACGAAAGATCGTCCTCCCTAGTAGGAGAGGAAGAGTCTTAATACACTAGGGTAGATCCAAAGTAATTTGAAAGGATCGGGTATTGGGTAATGACTAATAAAAGTAAATGCCTTGAGAAAGGAATGATGGGCTTCAACTACCATCATAGTTTCTAGTGCCCTTTGAGAGCCCTTCACGGGGTATACCGGGGGCAGTCTGGGCTACTGTAATCTGTAGGAATAATAAACCAAAAGAGCAACTAGTATAACTAGGGTTGCACATTCACACACCCCGGTAGTTGGGAGGTAGATTAGGTTGGTTGATTGTTATTCAGACGGTAGATTATGAAGGTAGATGCACGGACGGGATAGTCCAGGGAGCCGAGGGGTCGAGGGTTTGAATACAGGATAAGGTGGTGGGTCTTATGTATTTGACTATCGTTCACACCGATGTCGGTACGAAGACTCGGCGGTGTGGGACACTTAGCCAAAGAAAGTCCGGTGGATACCACCAGCACTAGTACGCGGATACTCTAGGTGTGTTCTTCTAGGGCGTACGGAAGGGGCTAGGCACCGGTAGTGGGATACCCGCCTAGGAGTGGGGGGCCCGACCCACTTTCTCTGTTTGCCACTACAGAGGTTCCTGGGAGTGAAGCTAGCTGCCCGAACAGGGGGAACTAATGGTCTGTGCGCATAGAGTCGTGTGCAGGATTTGCACTTGCATGAATCATGACATAAAATATCACTTCACTCATGTTTGCATACAACCGACACCCCAATGTATAAATCGGTATGGGACTTTTATACGATGGGAGCCTTGCAGAAGACCCATTAACTTATAAGTTTGTATGGGCATTCATATAAGTTAAGGTTACATATTTAATTTTTACATGTTCTTTCATATATATATTGATTTACTATATGTTTACCTTACTGCTCACTATTTAGAACTACTAGATGTACCTTTCATACTTAGCTAATTATACAATATATATTTACTGTTAGACTAGTTCTACTGTCACCCGCCTTTCTTATTATCCACTATTGTAGCTTCCTTTCCGCCTCTCTGCTTGGGTGCCTAGGAGCCGTGGGGGGAGGGGTATGGGATGATAGGACTTAGTCTTTATGACTAATGGTTTTCGAACCACAACATTACAGGAGCTCCGGATGGGAGATAGGGACCAGCAGTACAGGGACCAGCACTAGCGGATTACGGTGCGCATAGAGGTGGGCCAGTCTAGTTCCGGAGTACCCGTGACCATCTCCGTGAGTGATTAGTCTTCTTATAGCTTCCGCGATGAGTGATTTGTTGTGAAGACTCTGATGTACCTGTCTTGAGCCCGTTTATATATTTCATGTGTACTGTTCTTTTGCAGTACTTTCTACTTTCTGTATATTGATGGACTTGCTGTGATTTTTATTCATATATGATTATGTGACATTTTGCAGTACTCTCCCTTGTGATCTAAAAAGGCCGGCAGAATTGGCGTTTTGTAGTGGCGGCCTTCCGAGTGTCGGTGCCACCACAAAGCGGTGATTCTCGGCATAAGACCCCGATGGTTGAAAAGGAAAAAAAATGGGGGTCTTACATCCAGTTCCTCCTAAACATATTCAGAAAGATCGTCTCTGTCTGCTCGATATACTCCGTCTAAAGATCACCAGTATAAGGGCGTATTCTACTTTTACTACCGAGAATGAAGGTTGTGGGCTTGCCGAACAAAATCCACAACTGGACGTCGAGGAAACTTATTTTCGAGGGCGACTCGAGGTTCCTTCATACTAACCCGTAGGTGCGCGCGGACACTGACTTCAAAAGTGTGCTGTTGAATACGGTGGAGTCCGTCATCATGGAATTTTTGGTCGGGTAATGCTTGATATCGAACACTATATCCCGCTATGTCCCGTCCTGGATACTATAAGCCGCCAGGAGAGTAAGAATTGCGCGACCTGACTTGTATCTGCACGTTCTGAGGTTGTATGAATAACGGGTTTTCTCTTTGCAGCGACCTTGGCGGTGCCGGCCAATTTACCTTGAACACCGATGCTGACTCGTATATAGGAGAAAGAAAAAAGGAAATTTACAAGGAAAATAAGGGAGGGGTCGAATGAATTCCCGGAATTCGAATGGAGGTTTGGTTGGAGGATCTGAGGTCAAATATACATCTGGTTAAGATTTCAATAAGAAGTTGAGGTGCCTTTGAACTGGCTATCATGCTAAACCGTTAGTTCTCCCTAAGAGAATGGGCAATTTTGGTCCAAATGTAAGAATTTTTGCCTTATAGCGCGTCCA
>CM077079.1:98183319-98254125 GCA_039513925.1 Platanthera zijinensis
CGGCACTAGCTTAGGTGCCCACACCTTCCCCTTCAGCGGAAACTATACGCTTAGTTACGAAGGTGTTATTTGCCATGTTTCAAGCACAACCTGTTGGGCAGCAAGGCCTACAGTGGAGCCAGTATGGTTGGTGCGAGGGTGGCAAGAGCGTGTTTGAAGCTCAGATTGATGAGAAAGCAGCTGATGAACAACTAAAGCGGTTTATGGATTTTCATCCACCTACTTTTGTCGGGGGGGGGAGGGGAATTCCCCAACGCAGGCCGAGGATTGGCTTTCAAGATTCAAGAGAATCCTGATAGCGCTTAGGATTGATGAGTGACACCAGTTGGTGGGATGAAGTCGAGTTGCACCAGTTGGTAGGCAGTGGCCTGAGAGAGAGATTTCGATGGAGGTATTCTCCAGTTTGTTTTGGGCAATGTATTTGTCGGTGTCACGGTGAATTGCAATGGAGAACAAGTTCCAAAGTTTGGTGCAAGGTGAGCGTACTGTTGATGATTACTTGCATGAGTTTACCAGGCTGGGGCACAATACGCGGTCGACGTTTTCGGAAGAGGAAGTGAAAGACAAATAGGTTCTTTGAGGGACTTCGTGATGAGCTGTGGTTGGCTCTCGCGAGTTTAGTGAACCAAGGCTTCCAAGCATTGGTAGATACAACATGCGCACTGGAGAAATATTTGAAGCGGGTGCAGGATAAGAAGAGCTTGGCGGGTGGAAAAGTCAGAGTTCAAAGTTCTTTAGTCGGAACAGTCGGAGTTGAGGAAACGGGATAAAAGAGGTTCAGATCCTGCTGATCAAGCTTGCTCGAATGTTGCTTTAGGAGTAATGTACGGGCAAGGACGTGTGGAGACACGTACATGTTTTAACTGTGGGAGGCAGGGGCATCTAGCACGTGTTATATTGGAGTGGACCTCAAAAGGGTGATAAAAAGACAGGTGCGTCCTATAAAGAAAAGGGTAAGGCCATTGACAGAGTCATTTGCATCTCGGGCACATCTCGAATGTATACTCTCGATTTACAGGAGCCGTAAAGCTCGAATCGTGAATTACAGCAGCCTCACGTACATAATTTAGAATTACAGAGGCTAGAAAGCGGATCATGAAAGACACGGAGGAGCGGAAGTAAAGTAAAGAGTGTACTTAACTATTTTTTGGATGTAATATGTATGTATTGTATGTATGTGTGTTTGTTGAAAAAACACGTGTGTTTGTGTGATTCGTGGGGCGAGACAAGCTGCGGCTGTGAGCTCTAAACCCGGATCTATTTGGTATATTGTGCATCGAATGAATGGTTGTGTTGATATATTTGTTGTGCTAAATTTTGGGACGAAATTTTTGTAAGGAGGGGGGGTGGTGAATGGTAACACCCCAAATCCCGATTTGGAGTTTAGGTTGGATGTCACGGCCTGGGACACGGGCGTATCTAGGGAATGTCAAGCTTATGTTACTTGAGTGGGTCTCGAGTAGGACGCGAGTAGGACTTGAGTGGGCGTCAATTGTGTCTCGAGTGAGGCACACGGCTGGGACACGGGCGTGTCCTAAGGCGTGTCCTTCACTGTGCGTGTCGACGATATTGTCGACACAATTTCAGTCGACGATCGTCTATTGAGGTTACATGACCTGGAACATGAGCGTTGTCCCAGGGAATGTCCTGCTCGGGTTGGAAAAGGGCGACGTTTGAGTGGCTTTAAGTGGTATTGCATGTAGAACACGGCCTGTGACACGGGCGTGTCACATGGTGTGTATTGGCACATGGCTATGGAACAGGTGTTTGCCTTAGACGTGTTCTTCTCGGAAGAGTTAATCCTGTGTTGATTGAGGGACACTCCCCTCAACACGAGCATGTAACTTGTGACACGGGCGTATCAGGTGCTTGACTCTGGCGTGTCTAGCCCGTTGTTTGATCCGGATCTTGAGTCGGTTTAGTTGTCTCTTACGGTACACAGCCTGTGACACGGGCATGTCACAAGCCATGTCATTCCTGTCTATATGCTTTTCAAAGCAGATCAAAGCTGTTCATTTCCTTCTATTTGGAATCCTTTGGTCCAAGCTCCTTTCTGTTTTTTAAGGAGAGAATTGAGAAGGTATTTCTCATTCAAGCTTTGGCCATTATCTTTCTAAAGAGAAGAGTGAGAGGAGATCAAGGAAGGAAGAAGGAGAAGCTTTCTGGCCGCTGTGGAGCATCAGCGATTCGAATCGAGAGCCGAGTTCAGCGTTGTGGAGGCAAGGCCGTTGCGGTGATTACCATCCAGCTAGTTTCTCCATGGCTCTGAAAGCAATCGTCAAGGGTAACGATCTCTTCTTGGACAAGTTAAGTCCTACTTTATGCATGTGCATGGATCCTCACCAAGAGGTGGAAAGCATAAGCGATTCCATGTGGTTGAGTCTGCATTTAGATCCGGAAGTGTGTAGTACGGAATAAGCATGCTATGTGAAGCCCATCTATACGGGTTATCTAGTTTGGTTGATGCGAAACCGGAGAAGACTCCGTGTATATAATAAATAGCTTTGCGGAGAGTGTGAGGACGCTTGTGAATTGTGGTAAGGAAGCGTTGCATAGTCCTTTGGTGTTTTACGCTCGATACGAGCTGTGTGATGGATTGGAAAGTGGCACTAGGTGCCTGTGTTGAGAGATGGATACGAGAACCTCTGAGTGGGTGGGCCTCCCAACAAGTTTAGTGGCAGAATTGTTGTGAGCGAGCACCTCTGAGAGTGAGATGGCACGAGAAGTCGCCAATAAGGGTTTGACGGCTGATTCCCATGGCCAACAAGTTAAGAACCTTGAGTGGGTAGGCCACCCAACAAGTTCAGTGGTAAGATCATTGCGAGCGAGCGATCGTTGGTAGCACTGCAAATGGGGGGGGATACTGGCCTTCCCGGTGGGTCAATCGATAATGCTCAATGGTTGCCGTGAGGTGAAACACTCTCTGAGTTGGATGGGCGAGGATGTCTCCAGCACGCGTGTTATAGTAGACTAGTTCTCGGACACCAAGTGGAGAACCTCTAATCGGTGGTGTACTAAGGATGATTCGGTACACCATAAGCGTGCCATGTGTGCACGGATTGTTTGGCATGAAGGTCGGCGTGGGATATGTTGTTGTACCTAAGTGCACTTGTTGTGATATATATTATGATTGTAATGCATGCAGGGAAGGAATCACTTCCGGGTAAGGGGTTAGGGTCGTTTATAATTGGTCAGTTGAATGCTTACGTTTCTTTGTTTATTACCCATAGGGCGGATGTTCATATGCAGGTGCTTGCCCTTGGTGATGCTGAACTTGACTTAGCGGGCTGAAGCCTTGCTGCTGCTGTTTGTAAGCCCTCAAAGACCGTGCGAAGAATTGAATTTCATGTGTGGCAGCCTGCGTGCGATGTATAAAATCTTCTTTTGTAAAGAGAAAATTATAAGGCCTTAAGGACGGGAGCGATTGTGAGCTTGTATACATTCCTGGTGATTTATATAAATGTGATATTTATATAGTAGTGGACATTCGTTGTTTGAGTTCTTGCAAGTAATAATCTTCTATTAGAATGCTCTGAGTTAGGATGCGTGTAGAACGTTTTTTTGATATTCATAAGTAATTCTGTTGTTTGTCTGTGAAATATATCGTGGGGCCCCGGACGGACCCTCTTTTATATTCCATGTGACGGATGGAGGCGTTTCACTCCTCCCCAAACAAACTCCATCCGCCGAGTGAGCCTATAACCCTGCCAGATTGATAAGAGCCTGGTTAGCGGGTCTTCTCGGGGTCTCCTCTCCAAACCACCTCCAACCACCGAGTGAGCCTACAGCCCTGCGGCTTGATGAGAGCCTGGTTAGCAGGTCTTCTCGGGGTATCCTCTCCAAACCAACTCAACCACTCAGTGAGCCAAAAGCCCTACCGCTTTATGAGAGCCTGGTCAATGGGTTTTCTCGGGGTCTCCTCTCCAAACAAACTCCAACCATAGAGTGATCCTAATTCCCTGCCAGCTTGAGTGAGCCTGTTTAGCGTGTATTCTCAAGGTCTCCTCTCTAAACCAACTCCAACCACCGAGTGAGCCTACTGCCCTGCCAGCTTGATGAGAGCCTGTCAGCGGGTGGTCTTCTTGGGTTTTCCTCTCCAAACCAACTCAAACAACTGAGTGAGCCTACAGCCCTACAAGCTTGATGAGAGCCTGGTCAGCGGGGTCTTCTCTGGGTCTCCTCTCCAAACCACCTCCAACCACCGAGTGAGCCTATAGCCCTGCTATCTTGATGGAGATTGGTCAATAAGTCTCTTAGGGTCTCCTCTCCATCCATCCATTTTACTCCTATGCCATAGAAGAAACCACCTGAAATTTCATTATATTAGAAGATCATTAACAAATTTACAGGTATTGAAAAATGGAAAATACCTCTGCATATGCTTATCAAAAATGTCAACTATTAAGGAAAGCAAAAAGGGTACAAAATTGGAGAAATAACTCACAGCTTGAGCCCATACTAAATACATAATATCGCTTGATATTAAGATGTCTGGGATATAAGAAATATTTGATCTCTTATAAATAGATAGAGGTTTCTTACTAGGGACATAAGGCAATGACCTAACTTTTAGAGTTAAACCTAAATAGCTTAAATTTAAAGTGTCTGGCAGTGTATATAGGATAAGAGAAAATACTGAGACTTTTGAACTTTATTTAATGGCAACAAGCACAGCTTTTCTTACATTCATTAAGGTGTTAGAAGTATATTATTCAAATGAATGTGTCAAACAAAAACATAAAGATTGACATGAATGGGAAATGAACTATTCAATGAGAAGTAGTGAAAATTGTGTTAGGGCATGTACAAAAAGCAGTAGAAAATGCACATATAAATTTAGTGCCAAATAATCAAGAAGGAAAAGAGTAGGCCAAAGGTAATCCAAACAATAATTGTGCCAAAACATTGCAGTATGGGTTTAACCGGTAAGTCCACAATAGTTTTGAATGGAGAATTCATAAATCAAATCAAAATAATTGGTCAAAGCTGATGGCGATGAAGTGCAACAAACTAAATTATAATTAAAGAGTTTTAATTCATCTGCTAATATAAATTCTAAACTCAAAATTATCTAAATTAGTTTATTCCTAGAAGCAATAACTTAATAATTACCACACACTTTACGAGGATTAGGCATTCGTTGGACGCATAAATATCATTTTCCCATATTCTCATGGACATTTCCCTATTTCTCACTCTTCTTGCTAAAAACTAGTTTTTAAACCTGGATTAGTGATGAGTCCGATTTATATAGGGTTTTTCGGGCTCATCTAAGCTTGTTTTCTCACGTATGCACTCCATTTTAACTGGATATTGGTTATATTTGCATCGTTTGGTCTTTGACCTCAATGTGCACTATTTTGGGCCCGTGGGTGTGCAATTGCACATTCTGTTGATGAGGGTAAGCACTTGGTGCTCCCCGTGCTTCTTTCTGCTACTTTGATTGCTTTTCTGTGCTGTTGGAGGGTCCTCCTTCGCTGTGCAGATTATTGCTTGCAGGTGGTCAGTTTTCCTCCTTTCATAGTTCTGATTTGAGGAAAACGCACAGTCGTGCATTTTCTTAGCGCACGGTTACTTATGGTTGTGCGTTTTCTGCAAGTTATTCTGGAAGGGTTGACCGGCCCGTGCGATTCCTTCACGCACGGTTTCTTCGGGACAGTGCGCAAAGGAAACACACGGTTTTCTTGTAGCTTTTTTTTTTAGGCCGTTCTGTGGTTAATCGATGTATTTTCCATCACGCCGGGCGGAGGAAGCGCCGTGCACAATTTAAAGCATGATTCCACCCAGTTGCCTGCGTTTTGTGCTTTCTGTCGTTACCCGTGCAATTTCTTTGCGCACAGGTGGAATCGCCCATGCGTGAGTAAAACACATGGGTCAACGCTTCTTCTTCCTTAGGCATTTTCTGGATATTAATATCGCACGGTTCATGCACGGTCGTGCGCCAGACCGTGCGTGACCATTTTTTCTGACTTTTACTATTTAAGCTGCAGATTTCTTCTAGACCGGGGCATCTCCGTTTTCTCCCGCCATTTCCTCCCCTTTGAGTGGGAACTCGTCCTTCCAGCCATCACTCTCTCTCTCTCTCTCCATTGGAAGCTCCTTCGGCCACCATTTCTCCTCCAAAAGCTTGCAAAAGTTCTATCTTGACCATCTCATCTTCTACGACCTCCAAGCTACCATCCAAGCTACATGTTGCTGCACTTGAGAAGTTCTTCGTTCAGATCCGACAACCCGACCACAAAGAGGATGGGTTATAAGAAGGAAGTGAAGGCCCTTTTGGATCCCAGACGCCTTCTGAAGACCGAGGTAGGACGAGGATTGACAACCTTCGCTTCTGGCCGAGAATCTTGGAGAGCTTTCTTGCGCTCAGGTGTATTTCTTCACTTTTATTAAAGTTTCCATGTTCTGAACTTGTGCTAGTAAACTTGTAACTTGATATCAAAACTTTTGCTTGAGTTTCATCTAGTTTGGTTATTGATGTTTTCGTCTCGGATTGTGTTTGAGCCGTTCTATCGATTGCTAGAAGCGCGCATTGCCAAGAGGTGTTTGCAACCCTCAATAGTTTGTTCTTCTTCGTTATTTCTCATGGGAGTAATCCATCCGTACGATGTGGTGAAGGTGACCAACACTAGTTTAATCAGGCTTAGCGTAGGAACCAAAAACCAAACCCCCCTTTTTCATAGTTGCACTTGCATTCGTTTTTCCAAAAGCAAAATCAATGCTCCCTACTTGCAATCCGCTTGAGATCGATATCTGGGGATGCTAATCCTCATCTTTATTACTTGGCCGTGATTGGTGAACTTTCAGAGAGCACATCAAGTTTTTGGCGCCGTTGCTGGGGAGTGTAAACTGTTGCGTGTGATTTTTATTTCTTTTCGAAAAAGTTATAAGTGTTGGATGTTTTAATTTATTTTGTGTGAGCTGTATGACAGATCTGAACCCTTGTGGTGGGATTGAAGATTTGGGTGCTAATCCTGAGACTGCACGAGCAAGGAGAGCTCGGGTGCGTGCTGCTGCTGTAGAGGAAAGGATGGAAGACTTGGGTCGTGGAGAAATGGCCAAGGAGAAAGGGTAGTTGAAGAACATGAGGTGGTCCAACTTGTGTCAGGATGATGTAGTACTTCACTACCCCTACGGCTTGGAGTGTCTATCCCAGGTTTGGACCAGCCATAGCAACCCGTACTTTGAGATAAAGCCTGCGATCATGAACATGATTTGGAACAACACACAGTACTCGAGTTTGCCGAGCAAAGACCCTCAGCTCCATTTGGCGGAGTTTTTTGAGATATGCGGTACATTCTGCTATGTTGGCATCTCGGATGATGTGGTAAAGCTGAAGTTATTCCCTTTCTCGCTGCGAGATAGGGCGAAGACACGGCTTCATACAATTTCCCCTGGCACCGCAACTACCTGGGAAATTTTATCTTCTATGTTTTTAGCTAAATTTCACCCGGTAGATAAAATGTTAATGCTCGCAGGGAAATCGCTACATTCAGAAGCTGGACCAAGAGACCTTATCAGAGGTGTGGGATCATTTCGCTTATCTGCAGCGCCATTGTCCCAAAAACGGTTTGCGAGCCGTGGAACCTCATAAAAAATTCTATATGGTGTCGAGCTGAATTACCAGGCTATGATTGATGCGGCGGTCGGCGACACTATTATGAACCTGTCTCCCGAAGAGGATATGCGGCTCCTTAGAGACACGACTTCCCACAACAGGTACTGGACGGCGGGCAAGAATGCCCCAAGAGGGGAAAGAAACTTATTCGATGTGAATGCGGTGGGGCAACAAGCAAAATCGAGCCAACCTGCTTTTTATGGGAGGTGATGTTGACTAGATTGACCCCACCGCCTACTTCAGTTATGAACATATTATGTCAGGGATGCGAAAATCCCGAACACCATGCTTTTGAATGCCCTCTTGGAGAGTCATCTACAGACCTGACAGGTATAAACCTTTGATTAAAATGTTAATTTCATAAGCAATCAAAACCGTACTGCGCCCTATAATAATGTTTATAACCCAAACGCGAGAAATCATCCGAATTTCTCGTGGAACCAAAACGCCCCCAGTCAAAGATGGCAGGGAGGCCAGCATCAATTCTATGCTCAGGCTTTTAGCAGCCAGCTGCGACACCTTAGTCAGGTTATAATCTGAATATGCAAGCGGCACGTAAGAGTGCTTTAGAGGAGATGATGGAAAGGTTCGTTGAGATGGCCCAATCAAACATGTTCACTCAAACTGCTTCTTTGAGAAACTTAGAGACACAGCTAGTGCAGCTTACCCAAGTGTTCTCCGAGCGCACTCGCGGCACTCTCCCAAGAGACACTGAAAAGAATCCTCGTGAGCAAGGGAAGAGCACTAGGGAAGTAGAGGAGTGCAATGTTAATGATGTAGCTATCAAGTGCGTGATTAATGAGATTGAAATGGTGGCACTTTGCGATTCAGGTTCATCATGCAACATTCTTGCTGTACAAGATGTTGAGAAGCTTAATCTAAATGTCAAAACTGATAGCCGAAATCGCTAGTGCTAGCTTATGAGTCGGTGGTTAAAACCGATGGGGTTATTAGAGAGGTGGAAGTGAAACTTAACGGGCTATGGTTTTCACCGACAACCAAGTGTTGGGTCCCATAGGTAATAATTCAAAGCCTATTCTTGGGGTTCTATTATTGAGAGCCAGTGAAGTGACGCTGAGCTTTAATCCATACAACATCACCTTGGCTTCCAAGGTCGATTAGCCGCTATCGCCATCACTTCCCACTCTAATCCTGAGTGAATCTAAAAATCTGGTCGAATTAAATATTACACTATCTGATGATTTATCTAACGCCGATGAGAGAGAAGATGTTGTGCTGAATGAGCAAGACCGAACTATGCAAGAAA
This sequence comes from Platanthera zijinensis, assembly GCA_039513925.1. NCBI lineage: Eukaryota > Viridiplantae > Streptophyta > Magnoliopsida > Asparagales > Orchidaceae > Platanthera > Platanthera zijinensis. The sequence goes on from CM077079.1 coordinate 98,192,205, forward strand.
AAGACGTGTTACTTATTGCTAAAGTTGAAGTGAAGGAGGAATTGTTTGATGTGGAACAAGTTACAGAAGAAAAGAAACGAGGGTTGTGTAGGCTATTGGCAGCGTGCAGGAAATAGATTTGAAAACTTCTATTAAGCTGAATGAATGCTGTAAAACTATTAAACAGGTGACATGGGCTGATATTTCACACACCGCAGGTGAGGAAAGGATGCCCCTTGATGAGAAAGATAGGCTTATTACTGATAAGGTTGGGGTGGGTATACCACCCTGGCGATCCCCGTCTGTTACTCTTAAAAGAAAAGAGCTCCTTATGTGCAAAGCATCTGATTTTGCCATTGATGTGGGAAGGAGGAGGTTAGGGGCAGGGGAGTTTGTCTTCCTTGGACCTTAAAGCCTTCACCTCTTCCTCATCCCGCGCATTCGGGGGGATCTATCACAAATCAGCATTTAGCTTCAGAGTGCGGGATCTCCGGGGTCGTCTCCCTTTTTCATGTTGCTGCTAGTTTTAAGATTTGCTTAGTGATGTGTGTGCCTCTGAACTTTTTCATGCATTCTACTTTTTCTTTTGAACATTATTTAAAACTATTAATACAGGTATTTGGTCCACCTTAAGGATTGTAAAGAAAAGGGATTTTGGGTCACAACACAACGCTACTGCTTGCTTTAAATTTGTGCAATCTAGTTTGTATGCTTATTGTGTAAAGCTTTTTGTGGTTGGAGATTTGCTTTTTGTAGGTGGATTTCACTTGGGACGTGGGCTTATTGCTGAAGTTTAACTCCAATCTTCAGGTATGCTCATCTGTTGAGCATGGGTAACCTCTTCCCTTAGCTATTTCTGATTTTAGTTTGTATATCTTATGTTGTGATGCTTAGTTCTAGTCTGGGGGAGAGCTCGTCACTAATACCTTTTGCTTGTGCACATAATTTGCATACAAGTAGTTGTTATTATTTTGTTTGCTAAGTGCATTGCGTTGAGCATCACTGCACACACATGAGCGCGTGCTTAGATTTTTGTGTACTGCGAGTTAAAATCGTTTCTTTGTTAGATTTGGGAAAATTATGGTGCTGGCTTAGGATTGTGAGACAGAGTAAAATGTTGACATTGCTATGCTCCTAGTCAATTGCTCTCGTCTCGTGTAGAAATTTGAATAGATTTTATTTTTCTGTACGCTTATAGTTTTATATTTTTCTATTTGCGTAAAGATTTTTTTTATTCTACTCAAAAATAGGTGAATCCGGTGTGAATCAAACTATAGTGTAGGAATGTTTGTTGCCGTCACTAGACTCTCAAAGCATGGGTGCATGGTTAGTCAAGCGCGAGTGTGATGTAGGCCATCATTTTGGCCCGGTTGAGCTTTTTACCGATCCTAACTTCTTATCCTCGCTAGCCCCATTGTGCCTACCCCTTCCTTTATTTCAGCACCACCTTTATTTCACCAAAGCCTAATAGCCGAACCTAGCCGCACGCCAAAGTCGATCTTTAGTGTTATCTATTTTCATGTGGGTTTGATGTGATGGTACTCTTTGTAAAGAATGTGGATGTGCTCCAAGGTATATTTGCTGAGATAATTAAAAAAAGTTTTTAAAAAGAAAAAGGGAAAAGAAAAAGAATGATTGAAATCCTTTTGGTTTTGTGTTTGCATTTGTAGTAGGCGGTGCACGCACCCATTTGTTAAAGGTTAAGTTTGGGGGTGTGATGTACTCATTTGTATTTTTGATTAACGGTTGGATTTTCTTTATGATAGCTCATGTGGGTTTGGTGCGTAGCCTCCATTTTTATCATTGTTTACCTCACCGTAACCCAAGCCCCATCATTTTCCTAAGTCCTATGGATTCGCACTTGAGTCGAACTAGTGTCGTGGAGAGAGTGTAAACGGGCAAGCGTATTGTCCCCGACATTGTTTGATTCCTTTGGAGGTGATCCTGAGCCCCGGTCTTTGGCAAAGCTCAACTTAGTGGCCTGCCTACTTTCTTCTTATGTGTGACAAAATGATTCACCGCGATTCTATTTTTGAGAGTAGTAATTAAATTTTTATACGCACTCTAAAAAGTATATAACTATTTTGCATACTTAGAAATTTTCTCTATTATATTTTTACGCGTACGAGTCTGTGACTTCGCATGGTACTCCGTGTCGCAATTTCCATGTTAGCTAAGTCATTTTTTCTGTCTTCATAGATTCAGTTTGCTCGGGATGCGCAAACAGTTATGTCTGGGGGTGTGATGAGTCCTATTTATATAGGGTTTTTCGGGCTCATCTGGGCTTGTTTTCTCACGTGTGCACCGCATTTTTACTTGATATTGGTTATATTTGCATCGTTCGGTCTTTGAACTCAGTGTGCACTATTTTGGGTCCGTGGTTGTGCAATTGCACATTCTGTTGATGGGGGGTAGCGCTTGGTGCTCCCCGTGCTTCTTTCTGCTGCTTTGATTGCTTTTCTGTGATGTTGGAGAGTCCTCCTTTGCTGTGTTGATTGTTGCTTGCAGGTGGTCAGTTTTCCTCCTTTCGTAGTTCTGTTTTGAGGAAATTGCACGGTCGTTCCTTTTCTTAGCGCACGGTTACTTATGGACGTGCATTTTCTGCAAGTTATTCTGGAAGGGTTGACCGGTTCGTGCCATTCCTTCACGCAGCGTTTCTTCGGGACTATGCACGAAGGAAACACACGGTTTTCCTGTATCTTTTGTTTTTAGGCCGTTCTGTGGTTAATCGTGTGTTTTCCTTAATGCACGGGCGGAAGCGCCCGTGTGCGAGTTAAACGCACGATTCCACCCAGTTGCCAGCATTTTATGATTTCTGTCGTTACCCGTGTGATTTCCTTAGCGCACGGTGGAATACGCCCGTGCGTGAGTAAAATGGATGGGTCAACACTTCTTCTTCCTCAGGCATTTTCTGGATATTAATATCGCACGGTTCATGCATGGTCGTGCGCTAGACCATGCGTGACCATTTTTTTTTGACTTTTAATATTTAAGCTGCAGATTTCTTTTGGACCTGGGAATCTCCGTTTTCCCCCGCCGTTTCCACCCCTTTGAGCAGGAACTCATCCCTCCAGCCGTCACTCTCTCTATCCTCCGTGGGAAGCTCCTCCGGCCACCATTTCTCCTCCGAAAGACTGCAAAAGTTCCGTCTCTAACCATCTTCATTTTCTTCGATCTCCAAGCTACCATCCGAGCTACTTGTTGCTGCACATGGTATGTTCTCCGTTTAGATCCAACTTAGCGACCATGAAGAGGACGGGTTAGAAGAAGGAAGTGACAGCCATTCTAGATCCCAGGCGCCTTTCGAAGACCGAGCTAGGACGAGGATTGACAAACTTTGCTTCCGGCCGAGAATCTTGGAGAGCTTTCGTGCGCTCAGTTTTATTTCTTCACTTTTACTAAACTTGCCTTTTTTTGAACATGTGTTAGTAAACTTGTAACTTGATAACAATACTTTTGCTTGAGTTTCATCTAGTTTGGTTGTTGATGTTTTCGTCTCGGATTGTTTTTGAACCGTTCTAGCGATTGCTAGAAGTGTGCGTTGTGAAGAGATGTTTGCGACCCTCAATAGTTTGTTCATCTCCATTATTACTCGTAGGAGTAATCCACACGTACGACACGGTGAAGGCGACCCGCACTTGATTAATAATGCTTAGCGTAGGAACCCAAAACCAAACCCCCCTTTTTCATAGTTGCACTTGCATTCGTTTTTCCAAAAGCTAAATCAATGCTCCCTACATGCACTCCACGTGAGATCGATATCTGGGGATGCTACTCCTCATCTTTATTACTTTACCGTGATCGGTGAACTTACCGAGAGCACATCAATTAGCTCCATAGCTCTACCACCAAAATGATGAAATAAAATTGATATAAGTTCTTGTATTTTGTGTATGTGTATGGTTCATGTGTTCTCTGTGTATTCCTCTCAATAAGACCAAAAAAGAGAATGAGGTATATAAATGCCCAAAGAGTTTCTTCAAAAGAAATATGCGACAATGTATTTTATTTATAACGGCTTTTAGCGTTTTCCACTATTTATTACCATAAAATGATGGACTAACTAAATAATAAATGAAAGAATTTGTGATAATGAATTAGCATACAATATATACCACAAATAATAATTTGTTTATACATTTTAGTCAAATGAACGACGGTTGGTATAGTGTCAATGCCATGCATTTGTTACAAGGTGGGAAATAGAAAACATTAATTACTATAAATTTCAATCATTATAGAAACCATATTTTATCATAGGACAAAGGCTAATTTAAGAAATTTTTTGCTATGGCCATTCAACCAACATCATCCGTTAATAGTCTGGTTATTGGTCAAACTTTGATGTTATTATTTTGCAGTTAAATTTTTAGCATCATAAACACAAACCAATCAGAAAACTAATATTAGATTTGTTATTTTAATGTTTTTATTTTGTTGTCTGCAGTAAGTGATCCTCAACACTGACCATATCTGAGATACACACCACACTATATTCCATTCTAAATATTGAGTTTGAATATCAATGAGTTAGGAAATGTTAATAAGAATGGGGTAATATGAAAATGTTTTGAGCTGAAATTAAAACCCAGGCCAACCCAAAAATGATAATTCACTTGAATTTTTAAACTGTAGTAGCTAGGTCAGTTTACTTTCTGGAAAGAACGAAAACCTTTGATCAAACTAATCCTTAAAACATAGTGACCGAATACACAATTCTTATTAGTTACTAGTGTTTGAGTATAGTCAGGTCAGTTTGGCAATCTACTCTTTATAACAAAATGACAGGTTCAACAAATCGATAAACTGTCCCAAATGCAAATCCTACCAGTTTCAAAGAATTTGTTATGATCCATGAAATAAAGAACACATGTTAATATACATTTCATTTAATAAATAAAATAGTAACATCTTAACAATTATAACCAATAAACAAGTGCACTACCCTTATGAGGAAATGCTCATCTTGCTTTCAAATTTAGGTTTTATGAAATATCTTTTTTTTCCTATTTTTTTTCTTTTTAATAGATTCCCCATCATTTGCTAAAGGTTGTAAATATCTAGATGATTCCAGTAAAGCTGAACCTTTTTTGAAATTCTAATTATTAGTAAACTAAGAATTACAAAAAAGAAGAAGATCATCCTGCAAGGATAACATCACCCCAAAGGTCATACTCTTATTGGCTCAACGACGTATTGAAAATTATATGAACACGAGTGAACGAAATAAGTATGAATATTTTCTTAAGCAAAAGATCACGAGTTAAGGCATGACATATTTAGATGAAAGGTTCACTTCCTCAAACAGGTGCAAATCTCATTCCAAAGGCTATGGGATTTCAACAACAACTATAGGATGGGACGACTCCAAGTCATAGGACCTTACATACAAAGCATCAATGCATGACCTTGGTCATCACTTGGTTCCTCTTCCATAGCCATAACATTCTCCTGAGTTCTTCTATGTTGGTCACTCTCTACGCTCACTGCACCAAAAGTGTTGAAGCCAAAATTTGACCTCTATGGAGTTCGGGGTCCCAAAAGAGGGGTGACCGCGCACCTACTACCCTCAAGCGAACGATCTAGGCACAAGATTAGGAACACAAGGGACATACCCAAGGTCTCAATGTTGAGGTCCAACCGCATACCCAGAAGACTAACAAACTCTTCCCCTGCCAAGCCAAAGACTGAGCTAAGACACCTTTGGAGGGCACTTTTGGCCGACCGAAACATCTAAGGAGGAACTCAAGAACAACTCTCTCCTATCCAGATGTGTCTTCTTGGGTCTATGTAAAATTATCCTCAACCACCTTACCGATGGCGCAAACTCGCCAAACAGATCTACCTTAAGAAAGCCCAATTGGGTCACCAACAACGTAACTTCGTTGTTCTGAAAGGCTATCAAACCCTCGAGGGCTTCCTGGTAACTTTACCTTGAGGTCCCCAAGGGGTGAACGGTTCACGAGCTCAGATTCCTCTTGTCAACGGCGTCGGGCGGTAGAAGGAGAACTGTGGAGAGGGGGCTCGGGCTACCACTAGTGGCTGGTGACGGGAGTGGTATCTAGGGCTCAGCCAGTCCTTCTCCAAGTGGTGATGGGAAGGGAGGCCAGGGCTCGGCCAGCCCTGCTCCAGGAGGTGACTGGAAGGGCATCCCAATCCCTCCTCCTCCTCCCTGTCGGCCGGCGTAGAGGAAGAAACCAGGAGCCGGGGAGAGAGAGCGGGATCGGGGCCGGGGTAAGTGCGGCGGGGCCTCTTTTTTTCCCTATCACCTTAAAACTCGATCCTCTGCCTTAGGTTTGCCCCTCCTCCTTTTGTATATACATAATCCATGTCATAATAAACTGGGAGTGTTTATATATATATAATATATATATATATATTTTTATAGAGAATAATTTGGAGTGTTCTCCACCATTATCATATATTTATACATAATAAATATATATACTCATACATGTGTATAAGCATAATTAACTTAGAGTGTTTACATATAAAGTCTCCGCACGCATGCACGAGCACCCGCACATCCTCGAATGGGGTTGCACCAAATCATCGCTCATAGCATATCCCTAGCCCATTATCTGGGGAAGGTCCCACTTGGCCGGGTGCGGGTTGTACAAATGGTAAGCTCATGTTTGTGGAACCTCCACGACCAAGTTTACCTAAATTAAAATGAAATTTAGGTTCTATAAGACCCCCATTTTTTTTCTTTTTCGACACCGGGGTCTTAGGCCCAGAGTCGCCGCCTTGCGGTGATACCTTCGCACTCGGGAGGTTGTCACTACAAGACGCCGACTCTGCCGGCCAATCTCGATCATAACTGTAGCATAGGAAGAGATGCAAGTCCACAGAAATCACATATATAGAAATAAACTCCACGAAGGGAGTGTCCACAGATAGTACATATAATAAAATCTCGGGCTTATGCCCGGTACATCAAATCCTCACTACAATTCTCTCATCGCGGAAGCAAACTAATACAACTACTATAGTTTGGGACTCACTGTCCCTGCTGTCTGGACTCCAGTGCTAGACTGTCCGATCTCCAAGCGTGCTGACCTCCGGGGCTGCTCCTCCATGCTGGGCTCTGTGGTCCCCTAGATAATGTGGTTCGAAAACCGTTAGTCTAAAAGACTAAGTCCTATCGTCCCCACCCCTTCCCCATGGCTCCTAGGCACCGAGCGGGGAGAAGGAAAGGGAAGGACATGAAGGTGAAGAATAGTCAAATTCCAGATGGCAGCGGAACTAAACTAACAATGTTAAGGGTGATAATAATTATACAAAATTAAATAAGTAACCTTAACTTATGTCGGTACACATAAGCTAAGGGATCTTTTACAGGTCTCCTATCGTATAAAAAGTCGCATACCGATTTATACGATAGAGTGTCGTTTCTATTAGCAGGCTTATAATATTGAAGAGAACCTTGACTTATAAGCACGCTCACACGAACTTATAGGCCAAGGGGTCGTTTTGCAAGGCCTAATGTATAGAGCGTCCCATACCGCTTATACATTAGGTGTCGGGTTTTATGCAATGGTTATGCTATGAAATACAATTATGCTATGATGTAAACATGCATGTGCAACTCACCCACTCGACTCTGTGTACACAGACCTTTTAGTTCCCCCTTTCGGAGCCGTTACCTCCCAGGATACCTCCGTAGTGGCAGACGGAAGCGGTGGGTTGGGCCTCGCCCACCTCTAAACCAGTAAAGCACTACGGTCAGACCTATCGTACGCCTCAACGCTCGGTGCACTAAGCGGACGTCTGCGTACTCTTGCCGGCTTGCGCACCGGACTTCTGTTGGCAAAGTGCTAACCACACTTACCGAGCCAACCATATTGGTGTCGGTGCATCGAACTCCTCAATATAGAAGACCCACCACCTTAAAACCTTTTATGCACATACAATAGTTATGAGTCAACCAACCAACCAAGTCGAAGCTCACCGGACAATTCCCGTCCATCATAATCTACAACCGAGCTAAAGTTCCCGGACAATCCGTCCGTCATAATCTACAACCGAGCTAAAGCTCGCCAGACCACCATCACAACTACTCGGCTTATTGCCCAAGTAACCCATACTATCTCCCGGGACACTGGGTGGGAAAGTGTGAAACCCTAAGTTTACTATTTACTGTATGCTTACGAAGTTTTGACTCTTCCTAATTACTACGAGAAAGACGATTTTTCGTCGATCATGCGCACCACCTAACACTAGCCAACCCACTCTCACTACTCTTCTTTTCTTTCTATTGGGAAATCATCCACAACAAAAGGGTCTAACTCCAATAACTATCCCCGACCTTGTCTTATTCCAATTTAGCAATTTTGCTATATGCACACCAACTCAGACGATACGTTGAACCAGATAGGGGGTATTCTAAATAATCATCCGAATGCCCTGAATTATTTACTGGAGACTTATCATGATGCAAATGGACTAAATCCAAAAGATTATCATTTTTCCAATTATTCTGATATTTATTTAAATTCCCGTAAAGCTTCTAAGGGCTACCCATTGAGCATGAAGTGCACTTTTCAGAGAGGTATAAAGCTTCATAAATTCATGATAAATTCTAAATAACCATTTAACAATAAATCCAAGATATAACAATTTTTCAAGTATTCAAGTGACACTAATCAATTTTGAAAATATATCCTTTTTCCTTTTATTAATGAAGTAAGTGCAATAAATATTCATCCAAAAATTCTTAATTAATTTTCTAAAGTAGATACTGACCTAAAAACATCATTGGCCAAATTTCATAATTATACAGTAAGTAAATTGCTCAAAATGATTTAAACAAACTAGATCCATAATTGCTAAATGCAGACCACCAAGTCAATCTTCATGTAAAATGGGATGTATATAAAATAATCATCCTACACCCCTATAATAATTAATGGAGGTTCATTATGACCTTTAAGTTCTAAATCCAAAGTTCCAAAATTTTCCTTACTTATTTGATAATTCATTTAATTATTTTAATGTCTAAAATTTCCAAAAATGAACATGAAGTACTACTTTCATTCAAGGAATCATTTTACAAATTTTATATGTTACTCAGAATAATGATATAACTTATCTTCCAAAATATATATTTCTTTTCAGTAAAGCTTTATCTTTAAATCAAATATTCATTTAAGTCCTTGGAAATTCATTTAATAAATATAAAATAATGTATTGCTTCCAAAAATTCAGGGACATTTCAATTATGAATCTAATGGCAAATACATGGTTTGGGCCAAATTTCATAATTTATTTATTAGTAAATAGGCTTAAATGAATTTTTGAATAATTCCATCAAATGACAATCTTGTGAACTAACTACCTCATATACTTGTCCAAGAATTCTTATAAAATTTATATAAACTCTTTATGCTTCCAAACAACCTCTGCCAAAATTTCAAGACCTCTCAATTATCAGAAGTAGCATAATAAATTATTTACTTAATTTAAGCATTTCTTGGGTTACAAATGAAGTGCTATAATTATTGACCCAAAATTCTCCATTAAATTACCAGAGGCTCATAATGTCCTTAAGACCAATCTACCAAAATTTCTTCTTAGTTTGAGGTGTTTAGCTAGCCCATTTCAACCCTAGAATGTTTGTGCCCTAAACTAGGGTTAGGGATTTTAGGGTCCTAAACCTTCCAAAATGCCCTAATAATTTTACCAGAGGATTATAGTTACCTAAACTCTATCCCTACAAAATTTCATAGCCATACAAGGTGATTTGGCTATATGCCCTTCACAAGGTACAAAAGCCCTTCCTTAGGGTTTGACCTAAGATCTTGGGCCAAACCAACTCCACTGCCCCCAAATTTCCTTTGGGAGGTGTATCTTGTCATCCCAAACTAGTGTACAAAATTTGAACCTCTGTTGAGGTGAATTGGACACTAAAAGCCAAAATTACAATTTGAACCAAAATACCCTTCTTAGGGCAAGGCTAGGGTTTGCTTGAATCCTATTCAAATCAAATCCAAACTTAATGAAATTTTAACCAGAGGTCTATATTGACCTCATAACCATCCCACCAAAATTTGGTTGAATTTGGACTTCATTTGACCCCTAATTTAATTTACCCTAGCATAATTAAATTATTTGCAAACCTATTAGAAAATTATTCCCAAAAATTCCCATTTTTGGGCAGGGTCTAGGTATAGTGTAGGGTGAGTCCCTGCCAAAATTTCAGCTTATTTGGACCAAGGATGAAGTGTGGGCTACTAATTTAATGACTGCCTAAACATTTGTATAGACCCCACCAAAATGAGTGCCCTGGTCAGACCAGTCACCCAAATTGGTTCAAACCAATTTTGCCAGATAGTAGACTCATAGGGCGACATATTTGGTGTTGACCACTTTCTCTGAAAAAGCCTCTAGGTATTTTTAATATTTAAAACAAAATAATACAAAATCTGTGACAGGTATGAAATGATTTAAATATCAAAGCTATAGTTTAATATACATCTGCACGAATCTTGGCGCAGCCCTGGATGGCATCCGGTTATCATCTTCCTCTGGCAGACGGCCAGGATTAATCCTGCCTGGGCCGATTTCCAGCGGCTACCGCCAGCGCTCCGGCCACCTCCCCGGCCTGCCACCGCCGCCGACACCTTCGTGGTGGTCGGGGCTATCTCCAGACGGCGGCTAGGCCGCCGGGAAGCACTGTTCCGGCGATCCCAGCAAGCGGAAATTTCACGGAAATTCCATGAATTTCAAAACCCGATTGGGCTCAATTGAGCTCCAACCTTAGCCCTAATGATTCCTACGATCTACCCAGGAGGCAAGGAGTGGAGGAGGACCTGTGGTGGCGGCTGTAGCCGGGCTGATCGTCGGATTGGCATGGTGGTGGCCGGTGGTGGTCGGCTTGCTCAAAAAGGCAGGATAGGGCTCGGTTTCTTCAGGAAAATGGTGGGGATTACTCCTTGGAGTCCAATGGAGCTTTTAAAGAGGTGAGGGGAGGTGTTAGGTGGCTGAAAACACTTTGGCCATTTTTGGCCAAAGTCAAGCTTGGCGGCTTGGTAGGTAGGGGAGGTGGAGCTTGCTCCAGCCAGTCCAAAAAGGCTGCTAGACTCCCCCTTGTCCTTCTGAATTGAATGGGGAGGTTGGGGAGGGGGGAGGAGGAGCACAAAGTCCTCCTTCCTTCTCTTCCTTCTCTTTCTCTCTCCTCCATGGATGACTTTCTCTCTCCTAGTCATCAAGCCTGAAATTTAGGCTCCTACATGTCACATGTCAGCCCACCAATCCATTTTGCCACTTGGGTCAAGGTTAGCTCTAATGAAATAGGCTTGAGCTTGAGTTAGCCCATTTGGGCTAACTTGACCCAAAGTGGGACTAGGGCCCACCTAGGTCAATTTGATCCTTGAGGTTTCCTTAATAGGTCCTTGGTGACCCATTAGCCTCCCCTAGGGTCAAGGTGGGGTTGAATTGGCCCTTGAAGGTCACTTGGCCCTTAGGGCATTTTAACCATTTAGGTTAAGGGTTGACTTGGTCAAACTAGCCCTTTGATTGGTCCCAAGGGGTCCTTGGTGACCTATTGGCCTCTCACTAGGCTTATGAGGGTAGGGGTGGTGTCTATTGGGCTAAGGGACTGCAATTGATCCTTGTGTAGGTCAATTTGACCTAATTAGGGCTATATTTGACTTTGGTCAACTTAGCCCTATTGACTGCTTTCCATGGGTCCTTAGTGACCCATTGACCTCTCACTAGGGTTATGGAAGTTTGGGTGGAGTATATTTGGCTAATAGACTGAAATGGACCCTTGTCTAGGTCAACTTGACCTAGCTAGGGTTATAGTTGACTTTGGTCAACTTTGGTCTTTTGACTACTCTCCATGGGTCCTTAGTGACCCATTGACCTCTTTCTAGGGTTATAAGGGTATGGGTGGGGTCTTGGAGTCTTGGTGAAGTCCCATGATCACTTTTAGTCAAGGTTCTGAGATCTGCTAAGTGCAGACCACAGTGGCCCTATTCACACTACCAGGTCCACTTGCCTCTTCCTTGGGCTTCCTAGGGTTTTGTCATGACAAAACCACTCCTAGGGGTCTAGTTGGAAATGGGATGTTACAAAATCCCAATCAACAAAACAAAGATTTCGTCCCCGAAATCTAGGTTAAGCTTACGGGGACTCCTATCGGGGAGGAAGAAACTTGTAACATCCCATGTAAGTTGAAAGTTTTATGCCACGACTCCGTGATTGACATGCAAGGTTTAAGGCGTTTGTCGATGTTAATACCAAATAGTCCAAATGACAAAAATCTAGACCCCAATAAACAAAAGTTTAGCCCATATCCTTGAAATTTTAGTTCTACTAGTTAAACATATGAAGGGAATTGAACATTTTGAGTGGTTGCGAGGAATACCTGACTGAAGAGTTCCGGGTATCTTTGTCGCATCAAGTCCTGGGGCTCCCATGTGTGCTCCTCTCTTCAATGATTTCTCCACAGGACCTTGACTAACGGAACCTTCTTGTGGCGTAGAACTCGTACCCCCTTGTCGTCAATCCGGACTGGTTCTAGGTGAACTGACCGATCAGATGCTATCGGTCCATCTGTAGTTGAAACTTGCTGCTCTGGACGTAGTAGAGCTCTCCTAAGAGAGGATATATGGAACAACGTCGTGCAGACTCGCCAGCTCTGGTGGCAGTTCCAGTCTGTATGCCAAGGGACCGATCCGCTCCTGGATCCTATAAGGTCCCATGTACCTTGGGCTGAGCTTCTTCCTTTGTCCGCGTACCCGAGTAACTCCATGCATGGGTCGGATTTTCAAGAACACCTGATCTCCTACCTGGAATTCCACCTGACGGTGCCGAGCATCGTAATACTTAGCCTGCCGGCTCTGTGCTTCCAGCATCCTATCCCGTATCAATCTTACCTGAGCCTCGGTGTCCTCGACAAACTCCGAATCCAAAGCCTTAGGGTCCTCGTCCTGTATCCATGACAGAGGAGTCCTGCACTTTCGTCCATACAATGCCTCATAAGGAGCCATTTTAATACTAGACTGGTAGCTGTTATTATACGAAAATTCAATTAGTGGTAATAACTTTTCCCACGGTTCACCGCGATCTAATACGCAGAGTCGTAGTAAATCCTCAAGAGTCCGGTTAGTTCGTTCCGTTTGTCCGTCTGTCTGGGGATGGAAAGCTGTACTGAATGTTAGTCGAGTGCCTAAGTAGGTCTGCACTGACCTCCATTCTCTGGGAGTAAATCGTCCATCCCGGTCCGACACAATCGTTTTGGGGACACCATGATAACGGATGAACTGCTCCACAAATTTCCGGACTAACACGCCCACCGAATCATCCTTCCTGATTGGAATAAACCTCGCCACCTTCGTTAGTCGGTCGATGATCACCCATATTGAATCGTTCCCTGTCCTGGATCGAGGAAGTCCATGTATAAAATCCATGGCGATATCATTAAACTTCCACTCTGGTACTGGGAGTGGCTGCAATAACCCTGCGGGGTTTTTGCACTCCGCTTTTACTATTTGGCATGCCTTGCAATGGGTCACGAAGTAGGTGATATCCTTCTTCATGTCGGGCCAGAACATAGTCTTCTTCAGATCTGCAGTCATCTTCGTGATCCCCGGGTGTACCGAATATCGACTGCAATGAGCCTCCATCATGATGTTCTCCCGGATCTGGCCTCCCTCTGGTATGTAGACCCGTCCTCTGAAGCATACTAGATCGTCCCTCAGTGTGTAATCTCCCACAGTGCCTGCTTCTAAGGACCGGAATATCGGCTCTAGCTGAGTATCCTGCCTCTGTCCATTCCTGACCCGTTCTCGTATGTCATCCGTGGCGATTAATGATGACAGATATTCTCGGTATAACTCAGGGTGATCCTCAGATACCAGGGATACTTGCATCTTATCAAACATCTGTATTAACTCCAAGGCCATCAACGGTGTTCCTACTCTAGCATTTGCGGTCTTTCAGCTTAATGCATCTGCTACCACATTCGCATTTCCAGGGTGGTAGTGCATCTCATACTGGTAGTCTGCTAAAAATTCCACCCATCGTCTCTGTCTAATGTTTAGCTCCTTCTGTGTGTCCACATATTTCAGATTTTTATGATCGGAGTATATGTCGCAGTGGACGCCGTACAGATAGTGACGCCAGACTTTTAGTGCAAAAATGACCGCTCCCATCTCTAAGTCATGAACTGGGTAGTTTTGCTCGTGCTTCTTTAGTTGCCGAGAAGCATAAGCTATCACATGGCCATTCTGCATAAGTACTGCCCCCATGCCCTGGTAGGAGGCATCGGTGTAAACCTGGAATCCTTCTTTCCCTGAAGGAAGGGCAAGTATTGGGGCCGAAGTGAGTCACCCCTTTAGCTCTTGAAAAGCCTCTTCACATCGTGGGGTCCAGATAAAGGGCACCTCCTTCCTCGTCAGAGATGTGAGTGGGAGGGCAATACGAGAGAATCCCTCTACAAATTTTCGGTAGTAACCGGCAAGTCCTAGGAAACTTCATACATCTGTGGCCGTCTTCAATTGTGGCCAGTCCCGAACTGCTTGGATCTTGGCCGGGTCCACTGCCAACCCAGCACCACTGATGATATGGCCTAGGAAGGCCACCTCCTTCAACCAAAACTGGCATTTGCTGATCTTTGCATAAAGCTTGTGATCCCGTAGTCTCTCCAGGGTCAGCGTCAGATGTCGTGTGTGCTCCTCCTCTGTCCTTGAGTAAATGAGGATGTCGTCGATAAACACGATGACAAACACATCTAAATATTCTTCGAACACCTGATTCATAAGGCTCATAAATGCTGATGGCGCATTTGTGAGCCCGAAGGGCATCACTGTAAATTCATATAGCCCATATCGGCTATTGAAAGCAGTCTTCGGAATGTCTTCCTCCTGGATCCTTAGCTGGTAGTAACCAGACCTCAAATCCAATTTGGAAAAGAAATGTGCACCTTCTAGCTGGTCAAACAGCTCATCTATCCTTGGCAACGGATATGTATTTCGCACTGTCAATCGGTTTAGTGCTCGGTAGTCGATGCACAGTCTCAGAGTTCCGTCCTTCTTTTTAACGAATAAGACCGGGGCTCCCCAAGGTGAAGAGCTTGGTCGGACAAATCCAGCCTCCACCAGTTCTTGGATTTGGCTTCGAAACTCTGTCAATTCCTTCGGGGACATTCGGTAAGGGGCCCTAGCTGCTGGCTTAGCCCTGGCACCAGCTGTATCCGGAAATCCTGCTCCCAGTGCAGGGGTAGCCCAGGCAGTTTCTCTGGGAATACGTCAGCAAAATCTCGCACCACTGGAATATCCGAGGTGGAGACCTTGATCTCAGTCATCTCAAATATTACTTCATACACTTCTTCCCCCTGTAAGTGAGCCTTGACGGCTTGTACAGACGACAGTATGAGAGGGGGAATAGATTTTATACCTTCAATGACGAGGTATGAATCCCCATGTCTTACGGTAACTCTTTTGGACGTGCAGTCAATTTGAGCATGATTCCAATTCAACCACGTCATCCCTAGGATCAAATCAAAGATTGGCATCTTTATGATCGTCGCTGGAGCTTCAAATATCCTTCCGCCGATCTCCGCCTCCATGTTGTAGTGGGCAGAGGTGAACAACTCCGATCCGTCGGGTAGTCGTATCCTCACCATCAGACCCGTGAATCGTTCCATGCCTTCCAATCCCTCTATGAAGGCCTCCGATACAAATGAGTGCGAAGCACCCGTATCAAATAGCGTATAAGCGGGTTTGCCGCTGATGAAAACTATTCCTGGGGTTTTGGGAAAAATTAAATGTCTCAGAATTCTAGCCATGGTTTTCTTTCCTAGATTGTCACTTCTATATAAAATTTAAGTTCATGAGAAATAACTTAAACCAGAATTTTCAGACGTACCAGTGATTACTTGCTCCGGGTTTCGGGGCTGAGCCAGATCTAGTGCATAAATTTGCTCCCTCTGCTGCCTACGATCTGCACCCTGGAAACCACGTCCTCGACCACGTCCTCGTCCTCCAAACTGCTGGGTATGCGGGGCAACCTGTGGTGCTGGTAGAGGTGCTTCCCTCATGGGGCAGTTTCTCCGAATATGCCCTATTTGATGGCAGTTGTAGCACTCTGGTGGGGAAATGCCATGCCCCCGGGTCTTGGTGCCTCCCTCATCTGAAGAGGCTGAGGGGACAATATCACCTGCTCCCTCGGCTCCTGCCTCACTTCCTGACGAGGCTGGTCCTCTGTCCTTCTCCCACCTGGTACAGCACCTTGCCGTTGATCATTTCTGGCTCTCCGGCCCTGATCCTCCGCTTGCCTCTTCTGGCCCCGAGTGGTGTGCCAGTCGGCCTCGATCCTCTTTGCCATTTCCAAGATCCGGGAGATAGGCCCGTCGGATACAAACAACAAAGCCTCCCTCAAGTCCTCCCGCAGGCCCTTATAGAATCTCTTGATGTATCCCGCTTCGTCCAGCTGGTAAGAATCTGCATATCGAGCCAAATGGTCGAACTCCCGATGGTACTCTACCACTGTCCGGGTGCCTTGCTTTAGCTGTAAGAATCGCTCCTCCAACTCATCCCTGGCCGACTGTGGAACAAAATGCTCCAGCAGCGCGGTCCTGAACTCCTCCCAGGTAACTTCCGCAACCTCCCTATCAACAAATCTTGTATCCAGCAGCGTCTTCCACCACCTCTTAGCATGGGACTCCAGGCAGGAGACAACCAAGGCCACCCTCTCCTCCCAGGGACATCGTATCCCAGTCAGCATTTCGTACATAATATCTAGCCACTCCTCTGTCCGTACAGCGGATTCTGTCCCCAAGTAAGATGGAGGAGAGAGTCCTCGAAAAATGCTCAGCCAATTGGCCCCCGGGTTCGGCTGCAGAGCCGGAACCTGCTGAGCACTGAAAGCATCTAGAATGGCCGTCAGCGTTTGACCCATCTCCGAGTGTAAGAATGGAGTGGGGACAGGGGGAGGTGGAGCAACAGTCGGAGTCTGCTGAACTCCGCCTTGTGGTGTTGGCTGCGCTGGGGGCTGCGTAATAGAAGACAATTATAAGAAGTCTTACAGATTTAACTAAAAGTGGACAATTTTCATGTGATTTCCCATATGGGCCCATCACTGCTTCCGCTGCTTTAGTTTGTCCCCAAACTAAACTTGAGCGGGGGTGTCCCAGGGTTAGTGGACTGCTACTTGTCTAATCGAGGTTTCCCTCTGATACCACTTGTAAGACCCCCATTTTTTTTTTCTTTTTCGACACCGGGGTCTTAGGCCCAGAGTCGCCGCCTTGCGGTGATACCTTCGCACTCGGGAAGGTTGTCACTACAAGACGCCGACTCTGCCGGCCAATCTCGATCATAACTGTAGCATAGGAAGAGATGCAAGTCCACATAAATCACATATATAGAAATAAACTCCACGAAGGGAGTGTCCACAGATAGTACATATAATAAAATCTCGGGCTTATGCCCGGTACATCAAATCCTCACTACAATTCTCTCATCGCGAAAGCAAACTAATACAACTACTATAGTTCGGGACTCACTGTCCCTGCTGTCTGGACTCTAGTGCTAGACTGTCCGATCTCCAAGCGTGCCGACCTCCGGGGCTGCTCCTCCATGCTGGGCTCCGTGGTCCCCTAGATAATGTGGTTCGAAAACCGTTAGTCTAAAAGACTAAGTCCTATCGTCCCCCACCCCTTCCCCCATGGCTCCTAGGCACCGAGCGGGGAGAAGGAAAGGGAAGGACAAGAAGGTGAAGAATAGTCAAATTCCAGATGGCAGCGGAACTAAACTAACAATGTTAAGGGTGATAATAATTATACAAAATTAAATAAGTAACCTTAACTTATGTGGGTACACATAAGCTAAGGGATCTTTTACAGGTCTCCTATCGTATAAAAAGTCTCATACCGATTTATACGATAGAGTGTCGTTTCTATTAGCAGGCTTATAATATTGAAAGAGAACCTTGACTTATAAGCACGCTCACACGAACTTATAGGCCAAGGGGTCGTTTTGCAAGGCCTAATGTATAGAGCATCCCATACCGCTTATACATTAGGTGTGGGGTTTTATGCAATGGTTATGCTATGAAATACAATTATGCTATGATGTAAACATGCAAGTGCAACTCACCCACTCGACTCTGTGTACACAGACCTTTTAGTTCCCCCTTTCGGAGCCGTTACCTCACATGATACCTCCGTAGTGGCAGACAGAAGCGGTGGGTTGGGCCTCGCCCACCTCTAAACCAGTAAAGCACTACCGGTCAGACCTATCGTACGCCACAATGCTTGGTGCACTAAGCGGACGTCTGCGTACTCTTGCCGGCTGGCGCACCGGACTTCTGTTGGCAAAGTGCTAACCACACTTGTCGAGCCAACCATATTGGTGTCGGTGCATCGAACTCCCCAATATAGAAGACCCACCACCTTAAAACCTTTTATGCACATACAATAGTTATGAGTCAACCAACCAACCAAGCCGAAGCTCACCGGACAATTCCCGTCCATCATAATCTACAATCGAGCTAAAGTTCCCCGGACAATCCCGTCCGTCATAATCTACAACCGAGCTAAAGCTCGCCAGACCACCATCATAACTACTGGGCTTATTGCCCAAGTAACCCATACTATCTCCCGGGACACTGGGTGGGAAAGTGTGAAACCCTAAGTTTACTATTTACTGTATGCTTACGAAGTTTTGACTCTTCCTAATTACTACGAGAAAGACGATTTTTCGTCGATCATGCGCACCACCTAACACTAGCCAACCCACTCTCACTACTCTTCTTTTCTTTCTATTGGGAAATCATCCACAACAAAAGGGTCTAACTCCAATAACTATCCCCGACCTTGTCTTATTCCAATTTAGCAATTTTGCTATATGCACACCAACTCAGACGATACGTTGAACCAGATAGGGAGTATTCTAAATAATCATCCGAATGCCCTGAATTATTTACTGGAGACTTATCATGATGCAAATGGACTAAATCCAAAAGATTATTATTTTTCCAATTATTCTGATATTTATTTAAATTCCCGTAAAGCTTCTAAGGGCTACCCATTGAGCATGAAGTGCACTTTTCAGAGAGGTATAAAGCTTCATAAATTCATGATAAATTCTAAATAACCATTTAACAATAAATCCAAGATATAACAATTTTTCAAGTATTCAAGTGACACTAATCAATTTTTGAAAATATATCCTTTTTCCTTTTATTAATGAAGTAAGTGCAATAAATATTCATCCAAAAATTCTTAATTAATTTTCTAAAGTAGATACTGACCTAAAAACATCATTGGCCAAATTTCATAATTATACAGTAAGTAAATTGCTCAAAATGATTTAAACAAAGTAGATCCAAAATTGCTAAATGCAGACCACCAAGTCAATCTTCATGTAAAATGGGATGTATATAAAATAATCATCCTACACCCCTATAATAATTAATGGAGGTTCATTATGACCTTTAAGTTCTAAATCCAGAGTTCCAAAATTTTCCTTACTTATTTGATAATTCATTTAATTATTTTAATGTCTAAAATTTCCAAAAATAAACATGAAGTACTACTTTCATTCAAGGAATCATTTTACAAATTTTATATGTTACTCAGAATAATGATATAACTTATCTTCCAAAATATATATTTCTTTTCAGTAAAGCTTTATCTTTAAATCAAATATTCATTTAAGTCCTTGGAAATTCATTTAATAAATATAAAATAATGTATTGCTTCCAAAAATTCAGGGACATTTCAATTATGAATCTAATGGCATATACATGGTTTGGGCCAAATTTCATAATTTATTTATTAGTAAATAGGCTTAAATGAATTTTTGAATAATTCCATCAAATGACAATCTTGTGAACTAACTACCTCATATACTTGTCCAAGAATTCTTATAAAATTTATATAAACTCTTTATGCTTCCAAACAACCTCTGCCAAAATTTCAGGACCTCTCAATTATCAGAAGTAGCATAATAAATTATTTACTTAATTTAAGCATTTCTTGGGTTACAAATGAAGTGCTATAATTATTGACCCAAAATTCCCCATTAAATTACCAGAGGCTCATAATGTCCTTAAGACCAATCTACCAAAATTTCATCTTACTTTGAGGTGTTTAGCTAGCCCATTTCAACCCTAGAATGTTTGTGCCCTAAACTAGGGTTAGGGATTTTAGGGTCCTAACCTTCCAAAATGCCCTAATAATTTTACCAGAGGGTTATAGTTACCTAAAATCTATCCCTACAAAATTTCATAGCCATACAAGGTGATTTGGCCATATGCCCTTCACAAGGTACAAAAGCCCTTCCTTAGGGTTTGACCTAAGATCTTGGGCCAAACCAACTCCACTGCCCCCAAATTTCCTTTGGAAGGTGTATCTTGTCATCCCAAACTAGTGTACAAAATTTGAACCTCTGTTGAGGTGAATTGGACACTAAAAGCCAAAATTACAATTTGGACCAAAATACCCTTCTTAGGGCAAGGCTAGGGTTTGCTTGAATCCTATTCAAATCAACTCCAAACTTAATGAAATTTTAACCAGAGGTCTATATTGACCTCATAACCATCCCACCAAAATTTGGTTGAATTTGGACTTCATTTGAGCCCTTATTTAATTTACCCTAGCATAATTAAATTATTTGCAAAACTATAAGAAAATTTTTCCCAAAAATTCCCATTTTTGGGCATGGTCTAGGTATAGGGTAGGGTGAGTCCCTGCCAAAAGTTCAGCTTATTTGGACCAAGGATGAAGTGTGGGCTACTAATTTAATGACTGCCTAAACATTTGTATAGACCCCACCGAAATGAGTGCCCTGGTCAGACCAGTCACCCAAATTGGTTCAAACCAATTTTGCCAGATAGTAGACTCATAGGGCTACATATTTGGTGTTGACCACTTTCTCTGAAAAAGCTTCTAGTTATTTTTAATATTTAAAACAAAATAATACAAAATCTGTGACAGGTATGAAATGATTTAAATATCAAAGCTATAGTTTAATATACATCTGCACGAATCTTGGCGCAGCCCTGGATGGCATCCGGTTATCGTCTTCCTCTGGTAGACGGCCAGGATTAATCCTGCCTGGGCCGATTTCCAGCGGCTACCGCCAGCGCTCCGGCCACCTCCCCGGCCTGCCACCGCCGCCGACACCTTCGTCGTGGTCGGGGCTATCTTCAGACGGCGGCTAGGCCGCCGTGAAGCACTGTTCCGGCGATCCCAGAAAGCGGAAATTTCACGGAAATTCCATGAATTTCAAAACCCGATTGGGCTCAATTGAGCTCCAACCTTAGCCCTAATGATTCCTACGATCTACCCAGGAGGCAAGGAGTGGAGGAGGACCTGTGGTGGCGGCTGTAGCCGGGCTGATCGTCGGATTGGCATGGTGGTGGCCGGTGGTGGTCAGCTTGCTCAAAAAGGCAGGATAGGGCTCGGTTTCTTCAGGAAAATGGTGGGGATTACTCCTTGGAGTCCAATGGAGCTTTTAAAGAGGTGAGGGGAGGTGTTAGGTGGCTGAAAACACTTTGGCCATTTTTGGCCAAAGTCAAGCTTGGCGGCTTAGTAGGTAGGGGGAGGTGGAGCTTGCTCCAGCCAGTCCAAAAAGGCTGCTAGACTCCCCTTGTCCTTCTGAATTGAATGGGGAGGTTGGGGAGGGGGGAGGAGGAGCACAAAGTCCTCCTTCCTTCTCTTCCTTCTCTTTCTCTCTCCTCCATGGATGACTTTCTCTCTCCTAGTCATCAAGCCTGAAATTTAGGCTCCTACATGTCACATGTCAGCCCACCAATCCATTTGGCCACTTGGGTCAAGGTTAGCCCTAATGAAATAGGCTTGAGCTTGAGTTAGCCCATTTGGGCTAACTTGACCCAAAGTGGGACTAGGGCCCACTTTGGTCAATTTGATCCTTGAGGTTTCCTTAATAGGTCCTTGGTGACCCATTAGCCTCCCCTAGGGTCAAGGTGGGGTTGAATTGGCCCTTGAAGGTCACTTGGCCCTTAACTAGGGCATTTTGACCATTTTAGGTTAAGGGTTGACTTGGTCAAACTAGCCCCTTTGATTGGTCCCAAGGGGTCCTTGGTGACCTATTGGCCTCTCACTAGGCTTATGAGGGTAGGGGTGGTGTCTATTGGGCTAAGGGACTGCAATTGACCATTGTGTAGGTCAATTTGACCTAATTAGGGCTATATTTGACTTTGGTCAACTTAGCCCTATTGACTGCTTTCCATGGGTCCTTAGTGACCCATTTACCTCTCACTAGGGTTATGGAAGTTTGGGTGGAGTATATTTGGCTAATAGACTGAAATGGACCCTTGTCTAGGTCAACTTGACCTAGCTAGGGTTATAGTTGACTTTGGTCAACTTTGGTCTTTTGACTGCTCTCCATGGGTCCTTAGTGACCCATTGACCTCTTTCTTGGGTTATAAGGGTATGGGTGGGGTCTTGGAGTCTTGGTGAAGTCCCATGATCACTTTTAGTCAAGGTTCTGAGATCTGCTAAGTGTAGACCACAGTGGCCCTATTCACACTACCAGGTCCACTTGCCTCTTCCTTGGGCTTCCTAGGGTTTTGTCATGACAAAACCACTCCTAGGGGTCTAGTTGGAAATGGGATGTTACAGGTTCCCTAGTTATTAAACGCTATTTTTGTCCTAATTCAATTCTGTACCGAGCGTTATTACATCATCGAATTTTCTAAGTCTCTTCACAGCTTTTATTTAGCCGCTCTAGTTATTAAAACCTGACACCTTATTTTCGGTAAAATAAGAGTATCTCCTAGAGGATTAGAAATAACCAACATGCCCCAAGAAATATATGACATCGATATTCCCCACGAATATCCTGTACTAATCGTGATAGGTGCGCTTGAATCCATTCGTTATAACATGTTTTTAACATAAATCATCCACGAAATTTGATCCCAGTGTACTATTTAAATAAAAGTCGAAGTTTGCACCATCATGTTTTTGGGAGCGTTGTCGGGGAATCTTGGGTTGTTATTTTGAATTTAGGAAACTATTACTCTTACCTCTTTTGATATATATGTAAAAAAACTACTTAAAAACAACCAAACAAAATTTTCCCCCTTTGTCTTAACTTTTTATTTTAATTCCAAATATCCAAAAAAATTAATTATATAGTATATTTATATTTTAAAAGGGTGTATGACCCGTGGACAGCCTTCAGAGTTCAAAATTTTTGATTTGCATCCTGAAATCAAACGCACACTTGGGCATATTCGATCTCAACAATTGAATTTTTCGTTAGACCCCGAAGAATCCTTCAAAGAACCCGCGCCCGCAACTATGACCGACCCTAACCCAAATGAAATCAGGCAGCGTACTATTTCATACTATGCCCGACCCAACTTGGATGATACTGCGTCAAGTATTGTTCGCCCGACGACAGCGAACAATAATTTTGAGATAAAATCTAGCATCATTCAGATGGTTAAAAATGCCATGCAGTTCGATGGACTGCCGGATGAGGACTTGAACGTGCACTTATCTAACTTTTTGGAAATTTGCGACACTTTTAAGATTAATGGAATCACTGATGACGTCATTCACTTGCTCTTATTTATTTTTAATCAAATACAAATCATAGGCTTGGTTGAACTCCCTCCCACGGGGATGCATCACCACTTGGGCTTAACTGGCAGAGTGCTTCTTAAACAAAGTACTTTCCGCCCGCAAAAACTTCAAAGTTGCGGGCGGATATTTCTTCATTCGTTCAGAATGGTCCCGAGTCTCTCTATGAGTCTTGGGAATGATTTAAAGAATTCCTCCGTAGGTGCCCACACCACGTGCTGTCAGCGCGGTTGTACGTCCAAATTTTTTATAATGGCTTAAATTACCAAACATGCGAAATTATTGATACGGCTTCCGGGGGCACTCTAAATAACAAAACCACACATGTTGCCCAAGCTTTAATTGAAGAGATGGCCATGAATGCCTACCACTAGAACGTCCCACGGAAATTTCCAAAGCAGGCGGCTAGCCTTTTCGAAGTTGACACCACATCTCACTAAGCCCTTTAAGTTGAATGGATAACAAAGTAGGTGGTAGAGATGTCTGCTTCCTCCTCCATAAATTAAATAATGAGTGTAAGGACGAGCAATATAAAAAATTTATTTTATTATTAAAAAAAATTCATATTAATGTGCCCTTCTACGAGGTAATATCGCGGATGCCTAAGTATGCGAAGTATTTAAAAGAACTTCTTTATAAGAAAAACAAATTTGAGGATATTTCGCATATATCCCTTAACGCAGAGTGCTTGATGACTCTTACTAATATATTTTACCTAAAACAAAATGACCCGAGAAGGTTTTCCATCCCATGCCTTTTTGGCAATATATTAGTAAAATATGCTTTTAGCAGATTTAGGCGCAATCATTAATTTGATGTTGTTCTTGCTTTAAAAAAAATTCGGTTTGGACACTCCATGCCCTACTAAAATGCGTGTCCAATTAGCAGATTGCTCTGTTAAATTCCCCATTGGGGTAGTGGAGGACGTCCTTGTTCGAGTCTACAAGTTTATCTTTCCGATAGACTTCATCATCTTGGACATCGAGGAGGACGCCGAGGTACCAATTATATTCGTTCGCGGTTTTCTCGCCACCTCCTGCGCATTAATACATGTGAGTAACGGTTGTCTCCTCCTTCGGGTAGGAGATGACGAGGTTACTTTCTTTATTAATCCCTTGATGGGAGACTCGTCATCGAGCGATGACTTTTGCTATAATTTGGATATTTTTTCGGAGACCGTTCTTCTCCTTTTTTGAGTTTATCCTTTTAAACAACGATATTTTTGCTCTCGAAAATTTTAATTGCGTAGAAGATGATTCTACAAATTTTTCTTTTGAACAATTTGGTTCGAAATACATAATAATTAAAACCTCATTAGAATAACCACCCTTCCTAGAACAAAACCACTACCCGAATCTTTCAAATACCCATTTGTGGGAAAAAATAAAACACTCCCCGTTATCATTTCCTCACATTTGAGCGATTCAGAGACTTCTTATTTATTGGATGTTTTGCTTAAACATCGCCACGCAATTGCGTGGCAAATTTCCTATTTAAAGGGGATAAACCCCTCTTTCTGCACCCACAAAAGTTTCTTAAGGGTCCGTTCGTTTCACAGATATTGATATTGAAGTATTGGCTTTGAGAATATGAATGTCATTTCTCTTGTTCGTATCAACAATTTTAAATTGGAATTGGTTTTCTGATGGAAAGTCGTCGATATTCACCGTAATCTAAAAACTCATAGATTCAATATCTATCTCTAGTGGCGGATATTCAGTCCGGTTTTTCAAAATGAGACCATTTTTTTAGCCTGAACGTGATTTTTTTCGGCCGAACGCAATTTTTCATCGGGACGCAATTTTTTTGCGCGGACGTGTTTTTTTCGTCTGTGTACGATTTTTTCGCCCAGACGTAATTTTTTGTCTTGAAGCATTTTTTTTACCTAGACAGGTTTTTTTCTCCTGAATGCGATATTTCTGCACGAACGCGGTTTTTTTCTCTATGACGCAATTTTTTTGCCCGAATGTGTTTTTTTTCGCCCGTACGGAAATTTTTCGATACGATTCAATTTTTGGTCGCCATGACCGAATTATTCATCTAGACGTAATTTTTTCGCTCAGACACAATTTTTTTCGCCCGAACATGAATTATTCGGCCAAACAAGGTTTTTTCGCCCAAACGCGTTTTTTTTCGCCCGGACGCGTTTTTTTCGCCCGGACACGATTTTTTCGCCCGAGCGCGATTTTTTCGCCCGGGCGCGATTTTTCGCCCAAACGCAATTTTTTCGCCCGCACGCGGTTTTTTCGCCCGGACGCGATATTTTTGCCCAGACGCGAATTTTTCGCCCCGACGCGATATTTTGGACTTGACGCGATATTTTCGCCCGACCGCGATATTTTTCGCCCGGACGCAATTTTTTCGCCCGGACGCAATTTTTTCGCCCCGACGCAAATTTTTCGCCCGGACGCGAATTTTTCGCCCGGCCGCGCATTTTTCGCCCGGACGCGAATTTTTCGCCCGGACGCGAATTTTTCGCCCGGACGCGAATTTTTTGCCCGGCCGCGCATTTTTCGCTCGGACGCGATTTTTTCGCCCGGACGCGATTTTTTCGCCCGGACGCAATTTTTTCGCCCGGACGCGATTTTCTCGCCCGGACGCGATTTTATCGCCGGGACGCGATTTTCTCGCCCGGACGCGATTTTCTCGCCCGGACGCGATTTTCTCGTCTGGACGCGACGCGCATTTTTCGCCCCGACGCGCATTTTTCGCCCGAGCTCGAATGTTTCGCCCGGGCGCGAATGTTTCGCCCAATTTTTCGACCGGACGCGAATTTTTTGCCCGGACGCGAATTTTTCGCCCGGACGCGATTTTTTCGCGCAGACGCGATTTTCTCGCCCGGACGCGATTTTCTCGCCCGGACGCGATTTTCTCGCCCGGACGCGACTTTTTCTCCCGGACGCGAATATTTCGCCCGGATGCGAAAATATCGCGTCGGGGCGAAAAATTCGATTTGAGAAGTAAAAATCGCGTCCGGGCGAAAAATCGCGTACGGGAGATGCGCCCGGGCGAGAAAAATTCCCGCCCGGGCGAGAAAAATTCCCGCCCGGGCGAGAAAATCGCGTCCGGGCGAGAAAATCGCGCCCGGGCGAGAAATTCGCGTCCGATCGAAAAAATCGCGTCCGGGCGAAAAATTCGCGTCCCGGCAAAAAAATCGCGTCCGGGCGAAAATATCGCGTGCGGACGAAAAAATTCGCGTGCGGACGAAAAATTCGCGTTTGGGCGAAAAATTCGCGTTCGTATGAAAATTTCGCATTCAGACTGAAAAAATCAAATCAGATTGAAAAAAATTACGTCATGATGAAAAGAACACGTCTGGGCGAAAATAACACTTTTGGGCGAAAATTTCACGTCCGGTCAAAAAATTCGCGTTGTGGTCGAAAAACTTGAGTTTGGGCGAAAAAATCACGCCTCAAGAAAAAATCACGGTCAGGCTAAAAAATCGCATTTGTGATTTTTAATTGTGATCATTAATAGCATTGATCAATGTCAATTCCTATGACAGAAAGTCTTTCTACAAACGAACAATAAAAAAATATCAATGTCAATTCCTATGATATAAAGTCTTCATGCGGACGAACAAAAGAATTGGATTTAAATCCAATATCATTTCCCATGTGTATTGATATTGAATTGAAAGCCAATACTTAAATGCCAATGTCGTTGAAACGAACGGAGCCTAAATGATAATTGTCGCAAACAATTCAGCCGCAGTAGCATCTTAATCCAAACATAAAAGACGTTGTTAAAGCCAAAATAAGAAATTATTAGAAGCGGGGATTATTTACCCTATTCCGGACAGTGCGTGGGTTAGCCCCGTACATGTCGTGCCCAAAAAGGGTGGTCACACTGTAGTGGAAAATGAGCATAACAAACTCATTCCAACTCGTACTGTTACGGTTTTGTGGGTGTGCATCGATTATAGAAAACTAAATGATTCCTCCTGCAAGAACCATTACCCACTACCATTTTTAGACCAAATTCTTGAGCGTCTATCCGGTCATCCATACTATTGTTTTCTCGATGGTTTATCGGGGTTTTTCCAAATCACCATTTCCCTCGATGAGTAGGAGAAAATGACTTTTACTTGCCCGTTTGGCACCTTCGCATACCAAAGGAGGGCATTTGGCCTCTACAACGCGCGGGCAACATTCCAAAGATATATGCTGGTGATATTTGCCGAGCTGGTAGAAGACATTATGGATGAATTCTCCATATTTGGATGCTCGTTCCCTAATTGTCTTAATAATTTAGATTGTGTCCTTCATCGGTGCGAGGACACAAATCACGTATTAAATTCGGAAAAATGTAACTTTATGGTTTGAGAGGGTTTGGTCCTCGGCCATAAGATTTCGTTTAAGTGGATGGAGTTCGATAAGGACAAAGTTAAAATTATCGAAAAACTTCCCCCACCAACTAACGTAAAATCTATTAGATGTTTCTTGGGCCACACAGGCTTTTATAGGCGTTTTATTCAAGATTTTTCTAAAAAAGCAAAACTGCTTACCCACCTCCAGGAAAAGGAATGATCTTTTGTCTTTAGTAGCAAATGAGAGTTCACTTTTAATTTTATAAAACAAAAACTTATCAATTCACAAATTTTAGTGGCGCCAGATTGGTCCCTTCCGTTCGAAATAATGTGCGACGCTAGTGATATTGCCGTAGGTGCCGTTCTTGTCCAATGCAAAAAAAATACTTTCAGCCCATTTATTACGCTAGCAAGACGCTCACTTCCGCACAAGGAAATTACACGACAATGGAAAAGGAACTCTTATGCATCATTTTTTGCATTCGATAAGTTTCACTTATATATAACGCTATCAAAATTTATTGTTTTTACCGACCACTCCGCCTTAAAATATTTATTAGCTAAAACTGATGCCAAACCCCGCCAACTTTGATGGGTCCTCCTCCTATAAGAGTTTGATTTGGAGATCCGGGATAAGAAAGGCGCGAAAATTTTTGCGGCCGACCACCTCTCCATCTTAGGAAATCAGGCTATGAAAGCGCTTGACGAATATGAAATAAATGACAAATTACCCGAGGAACACCTCCTAACCATAAATAAAATTTCATCTTCTGCACCTTGGTTCGCAGATTTTGCCAACTATTTAGTTGCGCGGGTGTTCCCAAAAGACATTTTGAGTCAGCAAAAGAAGAAATTCTTTTCTGACTTGAAAATTTTTGTTTGGCAGGAGCCTTTTCTTTTTCGTATCTGCGCGGATCAAGTGGTGTGAAGATGCGTCACGGGTGTGGAGTGCATGCAAATACTAAGGCACTATCACGAAGGGCCGTCTAGTGGGAATTATCAAGTTAATAAGACCGCGCTGAAAGGTGCTGGAGGCGGGCTTCTTTTGGCCCACTCTCTCCAACAATGCTCACACTTTTGTGCTCTCCTGCGATAATTGCCAGCATTCGAGGAATATCTCTCGTCGTAACGAGATGCCCCAAAAATTTTTTTTACAGTGTGAAGTCTTCGATTTGTGGGGCATCGATTTTGTTGGCCCCCCTCCCTCCATCTTTTAAAAGTAATTACATTTTACTAGCGGTCGATTACGTATCGAGGTGGGTAGAAGCGCATGCTCTCCCTAACAATGATGCGCGAGTTGTCGTTAACTTTTTTAAAAAATAATTTTCTCGCTTCGGCACGCCTCGCGCTAATGTGAGCGATATGGGAACACATTCCTCTAATGCCCAAATGGCTAAGACGTTTGCTAAATATGGAGGTACACACAAACATGACACTCCATACCACCTGCAAACTAGTGGCCAAGTTGAGGTAGTAAATTGAGAGATAAAGAAAATATTAAAAAAACTGTTTCAATTAATAGGAAAGATTGGTCTGTCAAACTTGACGACGCATTATGGGTGTATCGTATTACATACAAAACCACAATTGGTTATACGCCGTATCGATCAGTCTATGGCAAAGAGTGCCATCTACCAATAGAACTAGAACATCGTGCACTTTGCGCTTTAAAACTCTTAAATCTCGATGCTAACTTAGCCTCCCAAAATAAAAAACTGCAACTAAACGAACTTGATGAATGGCTTGCGAACGCTTATGAGAGCAATAAATTCTTTAACGAGCGTTCTAAGTTCTATCACGATTGAAAAATAAAGATCCCAACAAAAGTTTCTTCGACAATCTTTTCCTTCTTTATAATTTGCGTCTTAGGCCTTTTCCGGGTAAATTAAAATCCCGATTATTCGGCCCCTTTAATGTTGAAGAGGTTTGGCCATATAGGACTGTACTCGTCTCCCACCGAGAAAGAGGGGCTTTTAAAGTAAACGGTCATCGTTTAATGTTATATATAGCGGGCGATACCGTGGGCGGTATAAATGAAACCATAACCCTCCTCAAAATATAACCCTGCAAATGTAGTCAAGTTACACGACTATAAACAAAGCACTCCTGGGAGGCAACCCATGTTTAAATTTTTTTCACTTTCTTTATTTTTTGCTATTTGTTCATAATAACGCAGAGTTTCTAAATGGGCCTCCCCGAACACATTCCAGGGAAGTTTCTACCACTCTCTTTATCTTTGTACATAGTGCAATTTCATTTCTTTTCATTCCTTATAATTTTCTTGCAATATTGGGGACAATGTTGGAATTAATAAGGGGGTGTTTTCGTGTTTTCCTTTCTTGCACTTCTATTTTCTGCACTTATTAAAAAATTTTAAAAAAAATATACAAAAAAATTAAATCTCCAAAAAAAATTTTCTATCATCAAAAAATTTAATAAATAAAAAAAAATTATAAAACAAAAATTCCAAAGAGATTTTTAATTTGTAAATATTTAACTAAAACAATTTTTTGTAAATATTCTTTTCTCTTTCCCCTCTCTCATCTTACTGAATAACTTCTCTTTCCCATTCCTTTATGGTAAATAATATGATAAAAATTTCAAAACACAAAAAAAAAAATTTAGAAAACTAAACATTTTTAAAAAAAAATTATTTTTCGCATTTTTTCTTTCTTTAGTATGTATATATTAAAGAAATAAACAAAAAAATACAAAAAAAATCTTATATACCATTCTTAACCTTTTTTCTCACCAAAAATCTTGTTTTGAGTTTATTTATAAGCGAATTTTTTTAGTTCTTTATTTACTATTCGTTTATTAATTGGAGATTGATAGAGTTTAAAATCCGGGGTTAAGTTCTAGAGAATTTTTTATGTTTTTTTACTTAAGATAGGGGAAATTTTTTCAGCACTACTTCTGATTTATCTAAAATAGAGGCACGCATATTATGTTAGAAATAATAACATTGGACTTCAATTATTTTTACTTCAAGCTTTTAAAAACACAGGAATGTTCAATTAATTAATGTTTTCTTTCAAAATTTTTAATTAAAATCTAGTTTTCCTTTTCAAAAAACCTATCTCCCCATATTTATCATGTCATACTTGGCATGATTAAATTTTTATCCTTAAAAGAACCAATGTCAATGAGAATAAGATTTTGTTTCCAAAACATAAGCATCATATATTTTTAAAAAATTATTTGGTACGGGGTAAGAGGATAAAATTCATTACTCCTATACAAATATATTGGGTTAATATGAAGTTGTTCAAAAATATAACATGTCAGGGAAAATAAGAAAATTCATTTTCCTAAACATCCACCTACAAGGAAAAATTAATTAGAGGTTTGAGAAAAAAAATAATACCTCACCTCTAAACCAAAGCCCTCTTCATAAACCAAAATAACCTCCTTAGCCATATTCCATGATTCTAGACTTAATAAAAAATGTTTTTGAGAGCAAAATTTTTAAATTGCATTACTTCTTTTAAATTCTTATAAGCAAAAGTTTCTATAATTCCAATCTATTTTTGTTAACTAACGATTAGAATTTTTGCTTGCAATTTGGTTACATCAAGAAGTCTTTTTGGCAAAAACTTTTCCTCTATTTAAATCATTTTCATAATTTATGACTTAATTCTTTATTCCCCTGATTTTTATTTGGATCTCTCTTTCAATTAATTTAAACGTTAGCTAAATTTAAAATTATTTCAATTCCTTATAAATTTATCTCCATCTTTTGCGCTAGAATACCAAAAGCTTAAGTATTGGGGTATTGATGAGTAGTAAATATACACATTTTACAGTACTTAATTTATGTCGTTTTAGGTTATTTTCGTTGTTTTTAGCTTTTCTTTTCAATAAAATGTTTCTTTTTTTTATATTCCCTTCTAACTTGGCTCTATTCTCTTCTCCTAAAAATTCTACAAAAAATGTTAAAATTTCATGGAACATGCCGTGACCTTCAGTCATGCACGTGACTGGGGCATGTCACTTTGATGCTAGTGAAAAACTATTGTCTACTTTAAATCCATGAAATGGTGAGTCGAACACACCATTATCATCCCGAAATGCCTGTGTAAGTCGACGTGGTTTTAATCATGTTCAGAATTGGTTATTATCAACATCAAGCTGCGAGGTATCCAGTCATGCTCCCATATATGCCAGCGACCTTCGGTCACTCCCGTGACCTCCACGTGAAATTTCTAGAACAATCTAGAACTTCACCAGTCACCAAGTTTTTGGCTGCAACAGCAAGCCAACCTGACATGCCACCCGACCAAGCCTGAGACCGGGGCATGTAATTTTTTTATATAAATAGAAATTTTTAATTAGACCCTAGGGTTGACTTTATTGGACAAAATTACTTTTGTTGGGCTGCTTGGATAATTTTTCTTGCTATGTAAGGATATTTCTCCCCCTCTCTTGATGGTTTCTTTTAGCTATTGTAATCCTATATTTTTCTTAATAAAATAGGTTTTTTTATTCATCCTTATGTTGTGATGGTTTGTATGTGAGTGACCCACCATTCTTCACATTTTATCACTTGTTTTTCCATATTTTCTTTGCGTGTGTGGGTGTATGAGAGTAAATTAGTTCATTATGATTTCAAGGTTCTTTTTACTTGTTTTGCTTTTTGTTTTTTTCTTATGGTTATGTGTTTTTATTATACCCTTTCTTATCATTTTCCCTTAGCCTTGTTTTGGTTTTATGCTTTTTATTTGATTTTTATTCATTCTTATGGGTTTATGAAGGTGGATTTAAAGTGTTTTTAATTTTTTTTACTTAGTTTATCTTTATATTTTGTAAACATTTTCACTTTTTAATGAATTTTATGAAGTTATAAGAATGAATATGTTGTTGTTTTAATTTTTGGATGACTTTGTTTTTCTCTTAACTTTGTGAAACTTATGTTCTTTTTGTTTTTACTTCCACTTTTTCTTTATTTCTATGAGATTCTAAGAGTAGAAAAGTTGTTATTTTAATTTTTTGGATCACTTTGTTTTTCCCTTTAATTTGTGTGTGTGAGTGTATGAGGTTAAGCTTTATTTTGTTTTTTCTTTATTTTGTTCCTTCAAATTTATGTAGAGTGTGTGCGTGGATGAGGTAGTTTTTATTACTTTCTTTATTGCTTTCTTTATTGCTTTCTTTATTGCTTTCTTTATTGCTTTCTTTATTGCTTTCTTTAATTTATGTAGAGTGTGTGTGTGTGTGTGTGAGTATGAGATTACCCCTTTCTATTTCTTGTAATTTAGTTTTTTTGTTAACTTAGTTAACTTTATGCAATTGCATTTATTTCCCGCCTACTCGTTCGAGTAGGACTTGAATTTATTTCCCGCCTACACATTCGAGTAGACTTGCTTTATTTCAATTTATGAAATTTCAATTACGAAATTTTTTTTTCTAACTTAGTTTACTTTTTGCACTTTTTCTTTCTTATAATTTAGTTTCTTTTTTGTAACTTAGCTTTTATTTCTTATTTATGATTTCGTTAATAGTGTGAGTTCTCTTTTTTGTGATTTTTATATTTTTTTAATGTTTTGTTATTTTATGTTTTTATTTACAATCCATTAGCGCTTTGTTTTGAACTCACGCCTCATCAAATTCAAAAGTCATCCCCATTCAGATGAGTGGCTAATCACTCTTTAACCCTCAGTATCGAACAACATTGGGACATAAAATATCACTTTTAATAATTAAAGGTCTTTTTCTAACTCTAATTAAAGAACTTAAGGTTTATCTTGGGTATACGGTGCGTAGAACAACATGTCGATGTGTGGGGTGTATTTCCGTTA
Organism: Platanthera zijinensis; assembly: GCA_039513925.1. NCBI lineage: Eukaryota > Viridiplantae > Streptophyta > Magnoliopsida > Asparagales > Orchidaceae > Platanthera > Platanthera zijinensis. Next base: position 98,225,851 of record CM077079.1, read on the forward strand.
TCAATACGCTTGCTAGCCGATAGGTCGTGTATATGGACCTATAACCCTTGGGAAAAGAGAATTATGTACTAAACCTTGAGAGAGGAGGTGTGGAATTCTCCCGGATTGGGTTCACCACCCAATAGTTGGGTTCTTAGAGTAAAGCGGGAATTAAGAGGAATCCTTCGTTTAATGAGAGCTCGGTCAAATAGTCTTAATGTTCAGGTGAGCGATATTCCTTGAAAAAGGTGAGCTCACATTTCTTTAACCGCTACTTCCAAGTTTCCCTTAGTTAAAATGAAATTTAGGTTCTCTAGTTATTGAAAGTTATTTTAGTCCTAATTAAATTCGGCACCGAGCGTTATTACTTCAACGAATTTTCTAAGTCACTTTACATATTTTATATATCCGCTCTAGTTAATTAAAATTCGACACCTTATTTTCGGTAAAATTATAGTAGCACATAGAGGAGTAGAAATAACCAACACGCCCTGAGAAATAATGGGAAGCATCATCATCAGATCGCCACCTTTCTTTCCTTTCTTTTACAAGGGAAGCAGAAATGTTGGCATCTTTTTCATCCACAAAGGCCCTCCTTTCCCTCTTCATTATAGCCACAAACAAGGCTAATTTCCTGTTTTGTTTGGATGTAATTTTTTGAAAGGCGGACTCGCCAGAAATAATCTTGCTAGGAGGATGAAAATGAGGAAGAGGTGGTTCTAGTGGAGGAAAGAACTCGCCTAATTCAATAGAGGCTGGCGATGGGTTTGGTAATGGAACAAGAATGCAATGTTAGGGAAAATCAAATACAGTTCAATGTGAACAAAAATTGCTAAAAATAAGACCCCTAGATCGCAAGCTGCCAGCTCGGGTAATCGCTGCAGTAACTTGATAGGTGTTAAAGATAGGTCCCCTCTTGCACTTTGGGCCGAAAATACTTAGGCATTTTTTCCAGTCAACATGATCCTATGCTCTCTTCATGGCCGCCAAGCAGGTGGAGATGACAATATCAGCAGTCTCTGTGATGAACTTAACTTGTTTTGACTTTCGAGGTGGAAACTTGTAAAGTCGCGGATGTTTAATTTTCCTGGGTTCTAGTTTGAGTTTACCTAATTTCCATAGTTCAGCCACAATACAAAAGTCCTCAGTTTTTTTATACGCACATTCCTTCACTCAGTCTACCTTTTCCTTGGCTTTATTCTCAGCAGCAATCCTCTCCCTCAACTTTCTCTTTGCATCACCTTCTGAAGTAGATGAAGATGCCTTCTTACCGCCCTTGAACCCCAGCAAAAGGACTTCGTCATCTTTAGTTGCAAGAGCGTTAGAGGCGGGTTGAAAAACCTCCAACAAAGACTAGTTGATTTCTTTAATCTCATCTATTTCAAAGATTTGGATTATCTACTCAGTAGTGAGACATACAAGGGACAGTGAACTCTCACTTCCCAGAGATGCGGCTACGAGATTAATGAAGTCGGTCTCAGAAGCCTCTTTATCTCGCGACCTGAATTGCAATCTTGCTGCTCCAATTCACGTAGAGACATTTGGCTCCTTCATTGAACGAAGCTTCTTCACGATTATTTCGGCAATAGAGGCCTTGTCCCTTTTCTTATTTTTCTAAGAACCTTGTTGAACCTTCTGCTCCATGATGTATATTGTGGCCTTGCTTAGGAACTAAAGCCCTTCGCGAATAGATTCAGTATCAACAGTGGCTAGAGTAAGGGAGATTGCGTGCTGGCTTTCAATCCACCCCATATTTGGCAGCGCTTCTCTCTCAATCCGAATTTCCCCAGCGGAAAGTCCCTTATATTTAACCTTCTCTCTAGGGATATCGTTGAAGAGCAGTTGAGCCCTATGGATTGAACTTCTCCATCTATGTTTAAACATAGTAGTATGGCCCCAAAACGGATGGGAACATGTTCATGTCCAAAGGATTATTTGCAGCGACCGTAAGGGGATCGGTCACCGCCAATATGATGGAAATTTTATCTGCATCCTTCATGGGAGTACTCCCTAGAAGAGAAGTCATAACCTCTATGGACTTACCTTTGCTGAACTCACCAGCAGTATAGGTATGGGGCTCTTGAGATTTTCCTTTACTAGCGGTTTCTTCAGTAATGCGGACAGGTGTTTTAGATCTCTTCACAACCTTGTTTATCTTAATTTGTAGTTTGGACTTCTCCTTAGGACAGAGCATATTATTCAAAACTCAAAAGTTGCTCGAATATCGTTTTAAAATTGAGCCGAATCGGAATCGGTTAAAATTGATTTGACTCAATTTTAGTAGATTCAATTTGACTCGAATCTTATTTCGAGTTGATTTAGAGCCAGCCTTGAATCGCTCGAAATATGATTCGAATCAACTCAAATTAATTAAAAAAATTATGTATTTATTAATATACTCTTATTTATGATTAAAAATAACAAAATTTATACCTAAATAAAAAGAATGAAGACTTTAAATGTTTCAATTGCTAAATTTATATGTTACCCAATTTAATTTTGATCAAACTATGAATAAAAAAAATTTCTCAATTTCGAGCCGATTTGGCCAACTTGAAATCGAGTCATTTCGAGTGGAGCCGACTCGACTTGAAATCAATTTCAATTTCGAGTCCATTTTGAGCCAAGTTTGAGTCGAAAATTTCGATTTCGAGCCGAGAAAAAATCACTCGAACTCGACTCGATATCATCCCTACTTCTCCTCTTGAATAAAGACATTGAAAAAAAGGTTCCCAATTCCAGACATGGTGGACTGGAAAACATTAACCCCAAGAGGTGAATAACGAACTGTGGCGCTCAATGTTTTGATAGAACTAGGGTTTCTTGGATATTTATAGTACTGATAGCATTAATGACACTTGCAGTCTCAACAGTTAAGATAACATTTTCAAAATTTCTTAAAATATAAAAATATACAGGGATTATATTAACCCTAGAGTGAACAACTCATCCTCTTCTCAGTAGCCAGGTTATCGCAGTCTCACTTCTCAGATCACATAGGCAGCCAGATCGATCTCAAGGCTCCAAACCTATAAGTTTGTCTCTAAGCCTTGCGGACTGCGGTAGTCTCCTTTATCCAAGGTGGGCAGAAGATCTAGTCTACCTAGGTCAGCCACTTCATACCCTCTAGCCGAACAAGAAATCGTGGTCGCAAGGCTTAGTCCGCCCCCTTTTTAGCGAACTATTGCTTGTCTCATTTTCTTTTCCTTCGTATCCTGTCACAACTGCCCGGTTCTCATATACCCTTGGAAGGCGGTTATTTTATGCCTACCTGTTTGGGAAGGCCCCCGAGACTATTAATAGGGTGGAGTGTTACACCTAAAGCACGTTGATTTGAATACATGATCCCCCTTATTAAAGGTTGTATACTCGATTCTCATGCTTTGTGGTCTGCTTTTTGCACCCCCCATTTTAAATTAAAGGAAAGCCTGTCATAGGAGTGGCATTCACCATGACGGGAGAAGTCTAATGTTGATCGAGAACTCATAGTTTCTTTCCCCATGCCTTAGTGCTTTGTTTTGGAGGTGCACTTTTGACACCAACAGATTTACACTTCTGTCACTAACCTGCATATTTATTGGAGGTAAAAACAAAGCTCTAAAAGATTTAAGGGAATTGTGTGGAATGAGTTAAGGCTATTTCTAACCTCTGGATTAAGTTTCATAATTTTTTGAATCTTTTAGATATTTATTTTATAAAAAAGGGTTAAACTTTGAAGACGGTTAATAAGCTTTAATATATATACTTGAATTACGTCGATGTAACGAATGAGTCGAAAAGATTTCCTATTGATCCTACTACAGATATTTCAAGTCTTGGCAATTGAATCAGACGTTTGAAATAAAGAAAAGGATTCAAGTTATAATAGGCTCTAATACATTGTCAAAATTGGATGAAACTTTGCTATCCAATGAGTCACCCTAAAGGGAGCAACAAAAGTTGCTATTCGATTCAAATAAACTGGCGGATCCCTAATATGGTCAAAACATGTTTCATTCGCACCAAAATTGTAAAACCCGCCTCCTCAAAATAATAATGCCTCTTAAATTAGGATACCTCCTTAGAATGGAGATGCCTCATTGAAATAGAGAAGCCTTCTTATAATGGAGAAGCCTCCTTAAATGGATATGGAGATGCAGATAGAAGAACTTTATTTATAATTTTTTATAGTTCCCTTTTATTCCACACTTATTATTGCACTTTATTCCAACATTTTATAACAACATTTTACTCACCGCATTTTCTTTACTACACTTAATTTACTATAATTTACTAATAATTCATTTATACACATTCATTTTGGATTCTACTCTAATATGTAGTTGAACTTATTATAGGCAATAGTTATGGTTAACTTGGAGACAAAGAATTCTTCCAAGGTTAACCCTATATAATTGGGCTCACTAGATTACCATACTCCAAATTTAAAGTTAAGAAATAAAATTTAGTTACGTGTAAGATGGTTGGATGCCCAAATTATATTATACCAAATAGAGCAAGTAACTGCAGACCCGAACGGTAAAAGCTAGTTTTCATATTGAATTGAAAATAAATTAATTTTCAGTTAAGTGGAGGGTAGGTCATGCTCAAAGATGGTTGTGCCGATACTGGAGAGTTGATTACTCTAAGCACTTGGGAGAGTTTATCGTGGGATCTTTGATAGAGAGGAGATTGCAGATTTTTCCATAGTTTATTCATCACAATGTGGGTGACGATTTTTCTAGACTCATATAAATTTAACATATACAAATGCTACCATAATATCACACTACAAATCTAATCCATATGAGGGGACATAGGCTCCACATGCATTACTAGTGTGGTAGTTTCAAGAAACTTTATGCCTAATTGTGGTGAATTTAACATTATGCCTTATTCTGGATTTTTATGGGTACTCTGTGATCTCCCCCATTCAAAAACAAACCATAAGTGACGAATTTTCACACAGTCTTTCTCTGATAAGCATACTATTTTTAGCTAAATTACAACATAAAATCAAGCGTCATCGATCTAAGTCTTATGACGACTGGTGGAATTCACACACAATACCTAAATTTGCAATAACTATCATATTTTGATATGTAATTCATACCGAGGATGGACATAATCAACCTAATGTTTGAACGAACTAATGAATGACCTAGATTTCAGAAGTTAAAATAGTTTCATCATAGATTGCAGGATCTTACATTTCAGAACAAACACTTATTTGTGAGTTAATCAAAAAATACAGAGAAACCCCAAAAAGGGATTAATTGAAGGGGAAGGTGTGCTTGCATGGATACTACTAGATCAATGTATTCTTGAATTCTCTTTTGTTTTTATTATAATTGTACATCTGTTATGAGCATTCATAAACATATTATATGACATTCTGTATTATAATTCATATTTACAGTAGTATGTTTATATGTTTGCGGTTTTTATATATGATTTAAATATGACTTGATGTTTACTTGTCCTATACAAGTCATATCTAAATAGTATTTCAGTAATGTGATGCAAATGATAAATCATTCTTTTCAATACACCCGTCATCTTATTTATCCTGTTGTTATCTATGGGAAAAAATTCTGGACTGGATAAATTCAATTTTTCCTTCTTAATTAACCCTAGACTAAATTATTGCAATTATCTTAATCAACTTGACTTCTTTGTCCTATCTGAAATTGTATTTTATTAGATTGTACCTAGTTCCTTACAAATTCATTTTACTTTTATGGAATATTATGGAAACTCATAGCACAATGCCTAAGTTGTTGGTATATAAAATAGATTCATGTTCCACCAAAACATTACAACCTGGTATTTCTTATTACATTTAGTGAAGTCTGTGGAAATTTGAATAATGGCTTCATGAACTTCCAATAAGTTCTTATGTTGATGAATATGACATCTTTTTCTACTTTTATCAAGGAATAAATAGTTTCTTGTAAGTATGTCCTTTTAGTATTTTAATTAATCATTTTTATTTCTAAAATCTCTTGTCATCTAAGAGTTTTCATTATCCATCACTACTATCCTTGACACTTCCACCTATTTTTGTAATTTATAATTATCATTATAAGTATAGGTTGTATGTTGTAATATTTGGGTCCTTTATGGAATCAATGGAAGTACTATTCTACTTTAATTATGTATGAATAGTACCTCATACAATGGGACTGACTAACTTTTAAGAAACCATTCTCATTAAATAAACATGTATCACCTCTTCATAGAAGGTTGTTGGATCTATAGGCGCCCTTAAAGTGGGCTGTGAAAAAAGAAATTTATGAAATTTAATTCTATGTAAAAGTATTATTATTTATCAAAGTGATTTCAGAATATTGAATATAAAACATTATAATTACTTTGTAGAGAAGATTTTATCAATGGTTCCTTTTTGGAAAATATGGAGTTCAATCTTTCTTTACTATAGCTAACGGTAAGTTCTAACATCTCGTGGTAGCTCACAGAGATTGAATCCTAAGAGTTATTCCACACATAAAAAACCTTACATATATTTTACATTAAAGATTTAGAGAAAAGATTGTTTAAAACATTTTATTGCAAAAGAAATAAAATTACAATAATACAAGAGTATGATTCTAATTCAGAAAAGGTTTTATTACAAAAATATGTTATTTTTGTAATGCTAGAAATTGTGGTGAAATATGAAAACCCTTTTTCATTTTGTATACCAACCATTCTCCTAAGATTAAGTTGGCTTTAGCTTATCTCTCCCCCGATAAAGCCTCGAGCTGCCCACTAGATCTAAAAACTAAACCGATTCACAAACACACACACAACAAATTCCTTCCTAAGCCCACATAAGAACCTAGTTGCCAATAATCACATAGAATACAAGAAAAACGACACACTGATCTAGTCGCCAATAATCGTGATGAATTCTATACATATACAAGTAGCTAAACAAAACAAAAGAGTATATAAGTTTAGAATAAATGCAAAATACATCAAATCAAAACTGCTTATATACTTCTGAAGGTGAAGATGAGAGTATTGTTGATATCGGGATTCTCGATGCATTCTCCCTTTATATTTAATAAGAATTGTATCACCTGTGCTTTAAGGTCTTCTATTAATGCTCAAATTTTCCCAAGGCTATTCTCTTGATGTTATGAGATGACCGTCTCTCAATAGGATTGAGCGAGAGATCTGATTGACAAAGTAGATCAAATTTTAAATAGACCCAGAGAGTTATCGTTGGTGATAGAAAAATTGACCCACAGTATCCCATATAGAAAACATGATGCACATAGATTGGTAAACAAATGGCAAGCGTGTTCCTCCATTTGAGGTAGTCAACCTTTTCATGTTGCGGTAAGAGCTATCAAACCTCTTTATCTAGTTATACACTGCTCTGTCATATTCCATCTCCATTTTGCTCCACATTTTAGTGCTGATTGACATCCTTTCCATATGCTACCTCCAGGTACTATAGTTTGCACACCATTATAGAAACTCTCTATAGAATGACTTTCTCCTGCCAATTTTTGCATTAATACGCATTTTGGTAGCTATCATTCTATAGCTTGGGCCTACTGCTAGCGGTAGATGCTACTATCTCGCGGAAGCTCACAGAGATGATCATTATCTTCTTTCTTTTATCCTTGTTAAATGTATGATTATACATGTATGACCTAGACACTATAAACACACCAAAATAATATATCAAATACATAACTGTATTTATTATTCTCATACCAAGAGATGTGGAATGCATGTTCAAACAAAATCTCATTTTTAACATTACAAATACATATATACAAAAATTTGTAGGCTTAGGAATTTTTATGTTTAAAAATGACACTGAGGTATATGGATGAATATGTGGTTTATTACGTGATAGATTAAAATTCTATAATGCATTCTCTTCCTACATGTACAATCCCCCTACATAAGTGTTTTTCTATATAATATACTCCTCTTAAATATCTATTACACTAGATGTCACAATTTATTCTCATCTTTTTATTATTAGAAAAAGCGTGTAGTAATGAATGTATAATTTTGACAATAATTATGGACAACTTATTGGAATGATAGTTATGATCGAGCATAGAGTAATGCATGCACCTTTTATGTGGTTACTCTCAATAAATAGATGATTTTTTTGAGCTTTATATTATTATAATACACTTTCCCTAAATTATTAAATTTATGTAAGGTATTCTCCTCTTTTTGGTAATTTCAATAGTTGGAAAAGATGAGTGTATGTAATAAGAATTAATTTGTTCAATGTAGAGAAGAAAATATGATGCAATGTAAAATTTGATAGATAATACATATTGAAAAATATATAATATCCAAAATTTTAATGGGGGCCCTAGAAGTATTAACACCACAATTGATGGACCACATCACCTTTGAACCAAAGTGGAGCCCTTAAATGGGAAAAAGGTGCACTTAGCCAAGTTAGCCAACTCAAACCCCATTATACTTTCCCATGACTAATTTAACTAACCATCCTTCATAACTCTAATTTTATCTTTATTTTTATATAGTTTTTATTTAATAATTAATTATTTTATAGTTATATTTTATTAATAAGTTTCTACTTTATTTCTTTTTATATTTCTAGTTAATCTGGGCTGTAAATAATATTTTGAAGCTGTTAGCATTGATCAGAAGAAGATTTTGATAAAATCTGGAAAAATTCAATGTACACGCCCCAAGGTCACAGGCATGACCTATGGGCATGATAATTATCACGGTCGTGCCTGCCTCCAGATGTTTTGGATTGGATTTCCATGCCATTTAAAAGTACACTCCCCTAATTCACGAGCATGACATAGGGCGTGACAACGGACACGGGCGTGACACACCAAAGGATTTCCAAAATCCAATGACATGTCGATTTAAAATGACACACCAGCCAGTCTTGGGCATGATCTTTAGGTCACGAGTGTGACCTATAGGCATGACCACCAACTCAGAAGTGTGACTCAGCATTAAGAGGCCAATTTCTGATTCAAGCCATTCAAACTTACATGCCCTAGGTCACGGGCGTGGCCTAGGGGCGTGACCTCTTCTACAAAAGCCAAGTTAACTCCCATTATTTCTTATTCCTACTATTTTTAGTAACAGTCAAGTCATGCCCTAGGTCGTGGGCTTGACCTAGGGGGGTGACCCATAATTTAATAGATTTTAGCGGTATTACCCAAATGTTCTCATTCTTTCAAGATGTCGATCCGTTCCTTACACGCCCTAGGTCATAGATGTGACCTAGGGGCGAGACTCACCAACAAAATTAACTATAAATTCCAGAGAAAGCCAAGAGTTGGGGAGATTGAAGAAGATTAGAGTTGGATTTGGGAGTTTGTTTTCATTTTTCTTGCATTTATTTCCTATATTTTTCATTTCTTAGTTAGCATTAGTTTTCGTAATTTTAATTCAAGTACTTTTTTACGCAATCATTTCCCTATTTTCGTTCTTTTATAATTCTTCAATCATGTTGAGTAGCTAAACTTCATTTACACTTGATCATGATGAACTTTGGAATAAAATAAACTTGTTTTAATTTTCTCAAATTGTCAAGATCTCTACTTTATTCACTTCGATTTATCTTTGAATTTAGTTACGTCGAATTCATACGTCATGAATATGTTTTTCCATCCTAGATCCATATCTAGATTTTACTGAGAGGTTATGGATATGAGGAGATCACTCAAATATAAAAGGAGTTGCATGAACTCCTCGAGAAAGGATGACATAAATCTTCCTGATTGGAGTCAAATCAAATAGTGGGGTTCTCAGCCTAATGCAACCTTACGGGTTTCGACTGGCCGAGTGGTTTTTATCAATCAACCTAAGGTTAGTCAAGAGTGTATTCTCGGGAGAGGCACTGTCATACTTTGGGAACTCCACGGTCGAAGTAGTAATTTAAAAGCTTTCATTTTACTATCTCATGATAGTTTATTTTAATCCAAATGGATTCTAGATCAAATGTTAATCTTTATTTCATTAAAATTCTCTCTATAGTTTAATTAACCACTCTTTTTATATTCGATAAAATAATATTAATATGCGTGAGTAGAAGTAATCAATAGGCCCAAAAAAATATGACACTTGATGTTTTATTTTAAAATATCGTATATTATGAACGATAAGTGCTCTTATCTATAGTTTGTAGAATTTGGAGATATTAATAATCGCAAATTTTACCCATCTAGTTTTTGGCACCGTTGCCGGGGAGTTATTATTGTTGATATTTGGAAAGCACAAATTTTATTAATTTTTTTATTCTCTTTCTCTACCTCCAATTCTCTTTTTATTTTATTTTTCAAATTTATTTCTATTAAGTATAGTTGTTTTAATTATATTTCATAAAAATGTTATCTCGTTTGGCTGCTAAGGTTTTTAAGCTTGAAATAAAAGTTAATCTTTTGGAAGCCGCAAAAAAGCTCCAATTTTTTTTGTAATTTTGTGTTGCTCCTCATCGAAGTGAGAATTATTATCTTTATTCTAAAAAAATTCGTATGAAAATAATTTAGAAAATTTATGAAAATAATTATTCCTACTTTAATGATAATTCTTTTTCAAATTTTCAGGAAAATAATTTTACAAATTTTACTAATTTTCATAAAAAGAATTTTTAGAGCTTTGACGAGAATAATATTTCTTATTCGAATCATTTTTCTTCAAACTCGGATGTTGATTTTTCTTGTTGTTAAGTCAGCCGGAAAGATTCCCGAGAAATGAGAATAATTCATTAGATCCGATTTTTAATTCTTCTTCTTCCGCACCGTAAGTCACATCTTCTAATTTTGTGGAATTTTCGCAAATTCAGTTTCTTTCTCCTTCTTGAAATTTAGACTCTATTAATACTTGTTCTAGTGATTATTTTCCATCTTTAGATAATAAACCCTATGGAGGAACAAGATTCTTCATGCACCCCTATAGTTTCTTATACCGAAGTTGAAGAAAAATTATTATTTCAAGAAATTATTCATCATATGGATGCACCAGGTGAAATAAAAAAAGAACAATTTTCTTCTCCTACTTCTCCCGATTTTTCTCATCTTCTTCATGAATTTTCAAGCACAACCTTTAAATACTTGGGAATTCAAATACATGAAAATTTTGCATCCAATGATTTTATTTTAAATTAATTTTTGGATAGTACTTTTATTTTAGAAAATAAACAACCGGAACATGATCTTATAGTTTCGCATGAGCCACATCCTTGCAAAAATTTTTATGAAATATTTATTTTTTATTTTTCTTATTCTAACAATTTTCATATAGAAGATGAGTTGTTGCAATCAAATGTCATCCACGATCCATTTGTTGCTCATCTACAAGAAATCAAATCATCTCAGGTTTGTATAGGTGATTTGGATTTATATTTTCAAGCTGATCGCCGCCAGAATAAAAATTAATAAATAAGCGGAGGAGTAGTCGAGCGATCAACTTTGGCACATTCACAGAAGCATGAATAAAGGGAGTTGCCCATTCATTTTAATTTTTATTTCACCCTTTTCCTAAAAATAATCATCTTGCTTATAGACGGGAAAAAGAAAACGCTTTTGGGAGACAACCCTTGTTTATCCTTTTAAATTCTATGCAATTTTCTTTTAATTTGTTTACACCCTCCTACTTGGCTAATAAACATTGCGGACAATGTTTATTTTTAAGTAGTGTTGGGCCCATTGATCTCAATATCCCAGATTTGAAGAAGGTCTATAGGACAATGCTATACACATGTTTGTATCTGATGCATGCTATTAGTTCTATGAATGCATGTGGCTCCTTATTAATTTGATTAGATAGGCTATCCAAGTGACAATGATAGGAGGACATAGGACCGGTTGCTGAGAAGACTGAAATTTATCTAAGTCTAGAAGCGTTGAGTGAAGGCAGTTCACTCAATGCTGAATGGCCTTAAGAGATGAGTAAATACATGACAGTCAAACCCTCAGCATTGCCAAGTCCAAAATATGGTTAAGCCTAGAAGAGTTGGGTGAAGGCAATTCACTCAACGCCTAGAGCTAGAAGTGTTGAGTAAAGCTCAAGCAGTCAAAGTCGCAGAAAATCTGCCAAGAAATCTGGTTAATTCCACAAGCATTGAGTAAAGGCAGTTCACTCAACGACATGCCGGGAAAGCATCGACGAAACATAGTTCAGTCAGGGCTATAGTATTATTTGATATAGAATTCTATCTAAGGACAAAAGCGTTGAGTGATGTCAACTCACTCAATGCATATTCAACAGAAAATCTCTATAAGGATAGAAGCGTTGAGTGAAGGCCGTTCAGTCAATGCCTCTTTAACAAAACAGGCAAAGGTATAAAGCGTTGAGTGAAAACAACTCACTCAACTCCTTCATATAAAGAAAATTAGCTAATTCTAGATGCGTTGAGTGATGAAGGCTCACTCAACGCCTATTCAGTTAGACTGCAAAAGTAAATAAGCGTTGAGTGATGACTAATCACTAAAAGCCTTAAGATGAAGAAATCTGCCCAAGTGTTTTGGCATTGAGTGATAAGGCTTCACTCAAATGACTATACAGAATTGTGAATTTGGCTAAGTCCACAGGTCCTTTGTCTTGATGACGTCAGCAAAAATTCAAATGTTATGGGAACTGAATAGTAGACTATAAAAGGTGTCGCTTCCCTATTTTTATACAATTTAATGCTAAAGACAAGTTGTAGCTACCAATTTATGGTGGTCCCACAACTCAAAGAGCCATTGGATGGAAGAATAGAAAAGGAAGAGATCAAGGAAGAAGAAATTAACTCTTAGATAATAAAATTTTTGCATACAGAGCTTCAACTTCTTCATCTCAACCATGTTGCAGAGATTGAAGAAGTTATTCATTATGTTGATTTAAAAGTACAAGAAAGTTAGTTGTTGACCTACACAACTTCAACAACAAGTTCAAAGAGCTTTCTCTCTAAGGTAGAAGAAGAAACAAAGCAAGCCTTTGTTGTAGTGACTTCACAGCTCAAGCAGAACTTATCTTAAATATCCATTCCTGGAGCTGTGAAGAAGAAAGGACTGAATCATTTCTATTCAGTATAAGGCAGACTCAAGATTATTTCTCTACATTCATTCAACAACACCAACAAAACTTTCATTTGTTGGATCATCATTTATCTGAGTGTAAGCCTGATCTATAAAGGCTGAGGTAGGATCATTTTATAGATCTGAATTGTAGGGCCCTTTGGTATGAGTTGTAGGATTCCAGTTGGGAATCTCAGTGGTAGTATTATTGTGTTGATCTGAGGTAGGGCAAAGTGCATGAGTTGTAGGAGATTTATCCTCTGAGTGTAGGGCTTTCCTCCAATTCTGAGTGTAGGACATTGCCTAAAGTGTGAGGTATGTTGTGTTGATTAGCTTACTTAATTATAAGAGATTACATCTCTGAGTGTAGGGCCTTAGGACTGATGTAGGACTTGGAGTGGTCTGAGAAATCCTAAGGTATTTGTGTTGTAAGCTCTTGGAGCCGAGTTCAGAGGTGTTAGCCGGGTCTAACAAACTGTAAGAAAGGTGGGAGGGATAGTTGATGTACCCATACTCTGGGGAACCACTATAAACCATTTATGGCTTGATTGTGTATTCTTGAAGGAAAATCTAAACTAATCACAACTCACCAAAGTCAAAAGAAGTCACTAAAAAGAAGAAAAACCTATTCACACCCCTTCTAGGTATTTAACTACTCTTGAATCTAATGACTTTCAAGTGGAATCAAAGGGAGGTTACTGAAAAAAGACTTAACAGTCTGAGCTGATATCCATGAGTAGCTACTGATATTCCTTATGGGTACAGGAGAGAACCATAAGGAGTTGGGTTTTATGAAACTCCCAATCTGTAGGAAAGAAAATTTGTGCATTTGGAAAGAAAGGGTCTGGTTGTTTGAAAGTTTTTAATTTCAAGGATAGATAATCACCTAGAGGTGGGGGGGGTGAATATGTTATTGGTCTCTTTATTATTTCTTTTCTTTTCTTTTGGTTTGCTGCTTGAGTGGTTGATTAACTTTTGCTTTCAAGATGATTTACGCTGCACAAAGAAAATAACACAACAAAGCACACGGATTTTTATAGTGGTTTCCCAATTGGGTACATCCACTTTCCCTCCCACCTTTCTAACTGTCTTGTTAGACTAGGCACTTCTCCAAAATGCTCCAAGGAGCTTATACCTAAGGCCCTCAGCCTTACACACAGATTCTTCACAGAATCCAAACTCAGAACCACAAGGGTTCCTACTTCAGAGGCCTGCAGATCTCCTACAGCTCAACGATCCACTGATCACCTACCTCAACCGTATTTCTAAGGCCTACAACTCAGGCTTTACAGCCCTATAGCTTCAGGAACACAACCCTACTCTCAGAGTTCTGCAGCACTCCTACAGCTCAATACCCTTTTAGGTATCTACAGCTCAGATCCAGGTAAATTTAATCCTATAGGATGAAAGTTGTTTGATGGATATTCTTGACACAAAGAGATATTTCTCCATATCAAGCTTCTTTACTTAGATAGACTCAGCCCAACAATGACTACAGGATATTATTTCATGAGTCTACCTTTACTGAAATAAGATATACTTAGTCCTAACTACTTTCACAGCAACAAGTAATTACTTGTGCTGGAAGTTACTTGCAAAGCAATGTTCTGCCTCTCCCTGAACTGAGACAGAAGCTCAGCCTTCTCTTCTTCACAGTAACAATGATCCTTGTGCTGGAAGAAACTTGCAGAACCATGTTTTGCCCTTCTCTCTTTCTTGGGCTGAGGTGATTCAGCCCTAACTTTGACTCCTGAGGAATAATCCCATGAGCCTTCTTTCAGATCTCGTCTTCTTCAAGCTTTCTACTCTTCACAGCTTCCAGATAATGTTGAGTGGTGCTTGAATTGCTAGAACTATGAAGAACCTTCAGCAAGGGTCGGCCCTTGGCTGCTACCTTATGCTCATAGAACATACTCTGAACTAACTTGCTGGTGTAGGTGAGAATGGACCAAGTTATCTTGTTGTTAAAGATGTTGATTCCAATAGCGGACTTGCTCTTCTTCTTTCTAAGTATGAGTATCCTGTTCTATAGCTCCATAATAATGGCATAGAGAAAATAACAACTGTTACTTCTTTTATTTATTGAGACCCAATGTCTCTTTTAGCAATGGGTCCCACACATTTAATACTGGTTGCAAATTTGCTTTAACGCCAACTATCGTACAGTAGGTCTGCGACAACCTTTGTCACGTACTGTAGTCATCCCGCCACTTATTTGAAATATATTGACTTGTTGACTTACTAACATCACCGTCTGTAGACTTAGCAAAAAATTAATCATTAGAGAATAGGCGTTGAGTGAGTAAGCATCACTCAACGCCAAAACACTTAGACAGATTCACTATCTCTTGGTGTTGAGTGAGTAACCTTCACTCAACGCAAAACTACTTAGAATATTAAGTTTGATTCTAGGCATTGAGTTATTCAGCTCTACTCAACGCCAATCTTTCTTTATCAGCTTTAAGTTGCTTGGCGTTGAGTGAGTAAGCATCAGAAAAGAATATACGATATTCATGAGTGCTACTTTGATCTTAGGTTCATGTTAGCTTGAAAAACCAAATGTATACCTACAGGAGCCCTGTCAGGAAGACTTTCTCTTACCCTTGGCATAGTAGGGTTGAGTGATTCTAGGCATTGAATTACCTTCCCTTTGGAACCCACGCTGTCTTTGATCCTAGGTTCATGTTAGCTTGAAAAACCAAATGTATACCTACAGGAGCCCTGTCAGGAAGACTTTCTCTTACCCTTGGCATAGTAGGGTTGTGCCAAAAATCTATAGTAAAGTGGCCGACTTTGCCACATCACTAACACTCATGAATATCGTATATTCTTTTCTGAGCACTCATTTTATGGCATGGTGAACATGTAATCCACTAACACATGTATTAAGAAGAGTTGTTGTTTTTACATCTTCTTAGTCATTTGTTAAAATTCCCTTCTTAGCATGAGTAATAAATTTTGAAATTTAGTGGTAGAATAAAAGAAAGGTGAATTCTACTTATCTCTGCTCTGTAGACTTTAAGTCCATGTTGGATTCACAGTTTCTGAGCGTACCAGCAACCTTGCTTCTGACCTTTAGCCTTTGATGTTCATCTGGCTTTCCTTTGTAAACTCCCCCTTGATAATTTCACTTGTCATATACATTTAGTGCATGTTGATAAGTTGAATCATTTCTTATATCCAGACTTGGGTCTGGTTTAACATTATCCAAGGACCATAAATGGTTATTGGCCACTTGGACTATCCTTCAAGATAGAATTACCTTCCCTTAGGAACCCAAGCTGACTTGGGTCTTAGGTTCTTATTAACTTAAAAAAACAAATGTCTACGTACATGAGCCCTGTTAGGAAGACTTTCTCTTTCCCTTGGCACACTAGTGTTGTGCCAACAATCTAAGGCAAAGTGTCTCACTTTGCCACAACACCAGGACTCATGAATATTGTATCTTCTTTTCTAAGCAGGTC
This sequence comes from Platanthera zijinensis, assembly GCA_039513925.1. Classification (NCBI taxonomy): domain Eukaryota; kingdom Viridiplantae; phylum Streptophyta; class Magnoliopsida; order Asparagales; family Orchidaceae; genus Platanthera; species Platanthera zijinensis. Next base: position 98,242,304 of record CM077079.1, read on the forward strand.
TGACATCATGGTGGACAGCAGACTGAATAGAAAAAGAAGAAGCTTCCTATTCCAAATTCTCTTAGCCACAGTCTGACTGAGAGTATGTCTAACATGATAAGTGCTTGGATTTTCACAAGGTTAAACAACAAGAGTTATCCTTGTATCGACATGTTGTTGGTGTCCTTGTAAGATTCCAAGTCTTGCATCCTGGCATATTACCCTTGGTCAGAGTGTGAGCAGGGAGATTTTGAGAAAAGGCCACTGCCTTCCTCAAGAGAGATGGAGCCGGTGCATTAAATACAAGAGGTACAGGATGGGCCTTTTGCACTTCTTCATGGGAGCATTCTGAGCACTTAGACCCATGTCCTTTCTTCTTCCATTATACAAGACATTGGTAGTCTTACGAGGAAGATTCCCATTCCACCAGTGACCATCCCTGGGTCTTGGTCAGACCTGTTAGAAGGGAGACTTACCTTGTGAAAGGTAGGCTGAGGCCTGATAGGACTTGACCTCTTTTCTGAGATTGGATTACATTAGAAATCCACTCAGATTCAGATCTTCTCTTGATGGAATCTATCTTAGAGAAGTTAGACACAATTCTCCTCTCCCTATCAAGCTTCTCCTCAAGATTCTTGATAATAGAGTCCTTGTATTTTAAGGACTCAACATGGATATATACCATGATTTTCAGATGAGCTACTTCCCTCTCTTTTACACAAAGGAAGGATGAAGATTCATTCAGCTGGGGAGCAGTCTTCTGTAGGGAGGCTAATTCCTCTACTTGTTTATTGACATCAGCTTTCTTTCCTTGGAAGCTTTCAGAAGGGCAGCATGATTGTCAATCAATTGATTTATATCATCATCTGTCAAAGGACCCTCATCATCACTAGATGAGGAGACATCAGAGTCTGTACAAGATTCATATCCATACTCTGAGGATGAGCTAGATGAAGAATGTACCTTATTTTGACCAGGATGATCCTGACAAGATTCTACTTCTGGGGTACCTATTTGTCCATAGCATCTGCACTCCCTTCTTCAACATCATCACCTCTATGTCATCTCTGAATGTGATAGAGGGGACCTGATTCTTTCTCTTGCATCTGGAAGGACTTTGTCATCACAAAGAGCAGCCAATAGCCCAATGCTGATCTTTTCCTCTCTGTAGATTTGCTGCTCCACATAGTTCCTCATCTTATGGTTCATGTTTAAACACATAAGTTTAACATTTTTGTTATCCTTGGAGGTCAACTCAGAATGTTAGGTCCTTTTTGAGCAACCTCCCTCTAATACCACTTGAAAGTCTTTATTTTCAAGGATAGCTAAATCACCGTGAGGGGGGGTGAATTGGTTATTTCAACTGAGAGAGTATTAGCCCCCAACCTTAATTGACTAAACCGAATTTTGATACTAACTAGCTCTGTATTCCATATGCAATATGACATTGGGTATGTTGAGACAAGTTACATTGTGCATGGTTAAAATGTAAGCCACAAACACATATATTAAGAGAGTTGTTGTTTTTACATCTTCTTAGTCATTTGTTTCATTACCCTTCTTATACTGAGTAATCAATTTTAAAATTAAGTGTTAGAATAAAAGAAAGGTGAATTCTACTTATCTCTACTCTGTAGACTTGAAGTCCATGTTGGATTCACAGTTTCTGAGCATACCAGCAACCTTGATTCAGAGCTTTAGCCTTTTATGTTCATCTGGCTTTCCTTGTAAACTCACCCTTAATAATTGAACTTGTCATTGACATTTAGTGCATGATGATAAGTTGAATCATTTCTTGTATCTAGACTTGGGCTGTATAACACTGTCCAAGAACCATAAATGGTTATGGCTACTTATACTATCCTGCAAGACAAATTACCTTCCCTTTGGAACCCACGCTGACTTTGATCCTAGGTTCATGTTAGCTTGAAAAACCAAATGTATACCTACAGGAGCCCTGTCAGGAAGACTTTCTCTTACCCTTGGCATAGTAGGGTTGTGCCAAAAATCTATAGTAAAGTGGCCGACTTTGCCACATCACTAGTTTGGTCATCAAGCATCTTGGTCACAGAGTTTTTAGCCTGAATCTTTTGATTTTCAACAAAAATTGCAATATTCTATTTTGACACATCCTGTTTCTCCATGGTGTAATCTACAGCAGGAGAAGCTCTTGTAAAGAATTTTACTATTTCTCCTTTTAGTAGATTCAATTCAAACCATATAGATTTGATCTCGGTTGCAAGATGATTTATAATTTCTTTGAGGGCTTCATCCACAAAGTTTTCCAATGCCCTTCTCTGCTCATCTAGCAAGCTCTTTAACTGGGCCATGAAGGTAGGTGGAAGCTGATCAAATCTGGCAGATGTGCCCTCATCTAGGGCTTCAGTTTCTCTTTATACTGGCTTGCTCCCTGTTCCTTGAGTTGTGATACTTTTGTGTTGTACAGTTTCTAGATGTGGTGAGGGGTGTGCTTTCTCATGACTGTCTTCCTCTTCCTCCGATTCTGATGACACTAGACTATGTATCTCATGACCAGGGAGATCAGAAGGTTTCTCCCCCTCAACAACTGCCATGCTTTTGTTTACATGCAGGTTAGCAAAAGTAGCATCCTCTATTGGAGGAACCATCAGTTGCTCCTCAATAAATAATGCATCATGCTCTATCTCTTGCATCAGTTGATCCCCCTCAATTTGATCAATCCTTCCCTCAGCAGTAGAAATTTCTAAGATTTTATCTTGTAGTTCCTTATCTTCAGACATAGTTATATACATATCTTCATCTTACAATCTGGAGGCATCATCCTCCATTTCTGCAGATATTTTGTTAACAATTTCATCTACTATTTGGCCAGCATCCTTGGCTGGAGGCAAATCATCTCCTTCCTCTCTCGCAGATCCAACAAACTCGGCAACAATCTCATCCACTTTAGGAACAGAATCTGACTCTAGTCTGCACACATGACTAAGAGGGGTAAGATCTAACGAGGTGGATACCTGGAAATTCATGTCCCTCCTAGACACTCCAGCAGATGAAGATAGATCAGGATCATAAGGCTCTTCGTATTCAAATGAGCTGCTAGAGGAGCTGGGCTCAGTAGCACCAATTTTAATTCCTTATCTCTCCACAGCTTTTGGACCACGGGGCTAAAAGACCCTGTCCCATCTCTCAAGTATCTTGATGTCCATCCTTCTCATGTGGTGTATTTTTGCATAAAGTTTCAGATTCTCAATTTCTGGAGCAGTTTCTCGCAGAAATAATGAAAGGATTCTCCCCAAATTGGGTTCAGCCATGCAGTCCACTACTCTTTCAAACACCACTCTTCCCTAATCAGTTCTCTTAGTCAGTATGACTCTAGCCATTAGTTCAAACATCCTTTTTGAGATTTTTTTCATGGGAGCCTATTTTGCATATCAGAGCTTTCCCAATGACATCAGCTAAAAACTTACCTCTTAGGTTAAGTTGTTTTATTTGAATTGATTCGGTTGTGTGCATTGAAAGTCAACACCATTTCATTATCGATTTTGCATTGTCTAGTAATAGCTCTTCTTTGCTCTCAGTTGTTGAGAGCTTTGGCAGCTATAGAGTGTTGCTCAGCCTTCTAGGGGTTATCTTGGACTTCGTTCCGCTTACTATGGTCTTTATTTTACCAGTCGAAGCATCTGCTTTGGCGTTGGAAAACAACTCCAGTACTTCCCTCTTCCACAGAAGATAGGGTTCCGTCAGGACGAAGTCTAGGTCAAATTTCTATAGAAGATTAAGCACCTGCCAAACTTCTTCCGGAGCATCAATGAATCCATTTTGCACTAGTTCTGTTCATTCGAAGAGGAAATCTTGTCCTTTGGGTGCCATCTCTCTAGAGAATTTGAGAAAGATAGTGAAAGCGGCTTTACGTCAATTTAGCGAATAAGGGCAGGAGAGGGTAAGGACTAGTGACTTGGCGTATTGCATAAGTCCTTCTATTTATAGATATTGCTAAAAGTAAGGAGGAAAGTCACTAATCCATCTTCGTTGTTTTAATCTTGATCAATTGCCATGATTGAGTCCCAACACATATCCGCAGTCCGTCTTTTATCAAGTATTTGTTAAGTTGTCTTAATTAGCTTAACATCAGTTTTCTTTAGTAATTAAATTTTCGATTATCCCTAACTATGTTGTCCTAACTTGCGGAGATAATATATACAAGCAGTACACGTTCTAAACCGTGTTCTATTTGGTGCAATTACAATAAATTTTAATAACCTTATATTTATTTCAACTGAGAGAGTATTAACCCCCAACCTCAATTGACTCAACCGAATTTTTATACTAACCTAGCTTGGTATTCCATATGCAATATGACTTTGGGTATGTTGAGACAAGTTACATTTTATGGCATGGTGAACATGTAATCCACTAACACATGTATTAAGAAGAGTTGTTGTTTTTACATCTTCTTAGTCATTTGTTAAAATTCCCCTTCTTATGCATGAGTAATAAATTTTGAAATTTAGTGGTAGAATAAAAGAAAGGTGAATTCTACTTATCTCTGCTCTGTAGACTTTAAGTCCATGTTGGATTCACAGTTTCTGAGCGTACCAGCAACCTTGCTTCTGACCTTTAGCCTTTGATGTTCATCTGGCTTTCCTTTGTAAACTCCCCCTTGATAATTTCACTTGTCATATACATTTAGTGCATGTTGATAAGTTGAATCATTTCTTATATCCAGACTTGGGTCTGGTATAACATTATCCAAGGACCATAAATGGTTATGGCCACTTGGACTATCCTTCAAGATAGAATTACCTTCCCTTAGGAACCCTAGCTGACTTGGGTCTTAGGTTCTTATTAACTTAAAAAAACAAATGTCTACGTACATGAGCCCTGTTAGGAAGACTTTCTCTTTCCCTTGGCACACTAGTGTTGTGCCAACAATCTAAGGCAAAGTGTCCCACTTTGCCACAACACCAGGACTCATGAATATTGTATCTTCTTTTCTAAGCAGGTCTGACATCATGGTGGACAGCAGACTGAATAGAAAAAGAAGAAGCTTCCTTGTTCCAAATTCTCTTAGCCACAGTCTGACTGAGAGTATGTCTAACATGATAAGTGCTTGGATTTTCACAAGGTTAAACAACAAGAGTTATCCTTGTAGCGGACATGTTGTTGGTGTCCTTGTAAGATTCCAAGTCTTGCATCCTGGCATATTTACCCTTGGTTAGAGTGTGAGCAGGGAGATTTTGAGAAAAGGCTACTGCCTTTCTCAAGAGAGATGGAGCCGGTGCATTAAATACAAGAGGTACAGGATGGGCCTTTTGCACTTCTTCATGGGGAGCATTCTGAGCACTTAGACTCATGTCCTTTCTTCTTCCATTATACAAGACATTGGTAGTCTTACGAGGAAGATTCCCATTCCACCAGTGACCATCCCTGGGGTCTTGGTCAGACCTGTTAGAAGGGAGACTTACCTTGTGAAAGGTAGGCTGAGGCCTGATAGGAACTTGACCTCTTTTCTGAGATTGGATTACATTAGAAATCCACTCAGATTCAGATCTTCTCTTGATGGAATCTATCTTAGAGAAGTTAGACACAATTCTCCTCTCCCTATCAAGCTTCTCCTCAAGATTCTTGATAATAGAGTCCTTGTATTTTAAGGACTCAACATGGATATATACCATGATTTTCAGATGAGCTACTTCCCTCTCTTTTACACAAAGGAAGGATGAAGATTCATTCAGCTGGGGAGCAGTCTTCTGTAGGGAGGCTAATTCCTCTACTTGTTTATTGACATCAGCTTCTTTCTTGGAAGCTTTCAGAAGGGCAGCATGATTGTCAATCAATTGATTTATATCATCATCTGTCAAAGGACCCTCGTCATCACTAGATGAGGAGACATCAGAGTCTGTACAAGATTCATATCCATACTCTGAGGATGAGCTAGATGAAGAATGTACCTTATTTTGACCAGGATGATCCTGACAAGATTCTACTTCTGGGGTACCTATTTGTCCATAGCATCTGCACTCCCCTTCTTCAACATCATCCATCTCTATGTCACTCTCTGAATGTGATAGAGGGGACCTGATTCTTTCTCTTGCATCTGGAAGGACTTTGTCATCACAAAGAGCAGCCAATAGCCCAATGCTGATCTTTTCCTCTCTGTAGATTTGCTGCTCCACATAGTTCCTCATCTTATGGTTCATGTTTAAACACATAAGTTTAACATTTTTTTTATCCTTGGAGGTCAACTCAGAATGTTAGGTCCTTTTTGAGAAACCTCCCTCTAATACCACTTGAAAGTTTTATTTTAAGGATAGCTAAATCACCTTGAGGGGGGTGAATTGGTTATTTCAACTGAGAGAGTATTAGCCCCCAACCTTAATTGACTAAACCGAATTTTGATACTAACCGAGCTCTGTATTCCATATGCAATATGACATTGGGTATGTTGAGACAAGTTACATTTTGTGGCATGGTTAAAATGTAAGCCACAAACACATATATTAAGAAGAGTTGTTGTTTTTACATCTTCTTAGTCATTTATTTCAATTACCCTTCTTATACATGAGTAATCAATTTTAAAATTAAGTGTTAGAATAAAAGAAAGGTGAATTCTACTTATCTCTACTCTGTAGACTTGAAGTCCATGTTGGATTCACAGTTTCTGAGCATACCAGCAACCTTGATTCAGAGCTTTAGCCTTTTATGTTCATCTGGCTTTCCTTTGTAAACTCACCCTTAATAATTGAACTTGTCATTGACATTTAGTGCATGATGATAAGTTGAATCATTTCTTGTATCCAGACTTGGGTCTGGTATAACACTGTCCAAGAACCATAAATGGTTATGGCTACTTATACTATCCTGCAAGACAAAATTACCTTCCCTTTGGAACCCACGCTGACTTTGATCCTAGGTTCATGTTAGCTTGAAAAACCAAATGTATACCTACAGGAGCACTGTCAGGAAGACTTTCTCTTACCCTTGGCATAGTAGGGTTGTGCCAAAAATCTATAGTAAAGTGGCCGACTTTGCCACATCACTAGCACTCATGAATATCGTATATTCTTTTCTGAGCAGGTCTGACAGCATGGCTGACACCAGACTGAACAGAAGAAGAAACAACTTCCTTGTTCCAAATTCTCTTAGCAAAAGTCTGACTGAGAGTAGGTCCGACATAATAAGAGCTTGGATTTTCACATGGTCTATCAGCAGAAGTTCTCCTTGCAGAGGACATGGTGTTGTTGTCATTGGAAGATTCTAAGTCTTGCATCCTGGCAGATTTACCCTTAGACAGAGTGTGAGCAAGGAGATTTTGAGAAAAGGCCACTTCCTTATTCAAGAGAGATGGAGCTGGTGCATTAAATATAAAAGGTCCAGGATGGGCCATTTGCACTTCTTCATGGGGAGCCTTCTGAGCACTCAAACCCATGTCCTTTCTTCTTCCATTGTAAGAGTCATTTGTAGTCTTACAAGGAAGATTCCCATTTCTCCAGTGACCATCCCTGGGGTCTTGGTCATACCTATTGGACAGTAGAATTACCTTTTGAAAGGTAGGCTGAGGCCTGACAAGAACTTGTCCTCTTTTCTTTGATTGGATTACTTTAGAAATCCACTCAGATTCAGATCTTCTCTTGATACAATCTATCTTAGAGAAGTTAGCCCACAATTATCTCTCCTATCAAGTTTCTCCTCAAGATTCTTGGTGATAAAGTCCTTATATTTTAAGGACTAAACATTATAAAAATACTTATAATGATTTTAGATGAGTGCTCCCTTCTTTTACACATGGAAGGATGAACGCTTCATCAAACTGGGAAGCAGTCTTCTGTAGGGAGGCTATTTCCTCTACTTGTTTGTTAATAAGTAGCTTGCTTTACTTGAATGCTTAAGAAGGGCAGCATGATTGTCAATCAATTGATTGATACCATCATTTGTCAAAGGAACCTCATCATCACTGATGAGGAGACATCAGAGTCTGTAACAGATTATTATCTAGACTCTGAGGATGAGCTAGACGGGGAATGTACTTATTTTAACTAGGTTGATCCTGGCAAGATTCTATTTGGGGGTTAGCTATTTGTCAATGGCATCTGCATTCCCTTCTTCATCTTCATCCACCTCCGTGTCACTTCTGAATGTGACAGAGGGGCCCTTATTCTTGCTCTTGCATCTGGAAGGACTTTGTCATCACAAGAGCAGCCAATAGCCAATTATGATCTTATCTCTCTGCAGATTTGCTGCTCCATATAGTTCCGATCTTATGGTTCATCTTGAACACATTAGTTTATCTATCCTTGGAGGTCAACTTAGACTGTTAGGTCTTTTTTAGCAACCTCCCTATGATACCACTTGAAAGTCTTTACTTTTACGGATTGCTAAATCACCTAGAGTGGGGGGGGGGGGTGAATTGGTTATTGGTCTCTTTATTAATTTTTTTCTTTTCTTTTGGTTTGCTTCTTGAGTGGTTTATTAATTTTTGCTTTCAAGATGATTTACCCTGCACAAAGAAAATAACACAACAAAGCACACAGATATTTATAGTGGTTACCCAATTGGGTACATCTTCTTTCCCTCCCACCTATCCAACTGTCTTGTTAGACTAGGCACTTCTCCAAAATGCTCCAAGGAGCTTACACCTTAGGCCCTCAGCCTTATACACAGATTCTTTACATAATCCAAACTCAAAACCACAAGGGTTCCTACCTCAGATCCATGCAGAGCTCCTACAGCTCAGTGATCCACTGATCATCTACCTCAGCCTTATTTCTAAGGCCTACAACTCAGTCTTTTTAGCCCTACAGCTTTAGGCATATAGCCCTACTCTCAGAGTGCGGCAGCACTCCTACAACTCAGTACCTTTTCAAGTTCCTATAGCTCAGATCCAGGTAAACTGAATCTTACAGGATGAAAGTGGGTTGATGGATATTCTTGACATAGAGATATTTCTCTATATCAGGCTTCTTGACTGAGATAGACTCAACCCAAATGATTACAGGAGATTATTTCCTGATTCTAATTTTTGAAACTAAGATATACTTAGTCTTAACTACTTGCACAGTAATAAGTAATTACTTGTGCTGGAAGTTACTTGCAGAGTAATTTTCTACTTTTCCCAAAACTGAGATAGAAGAGCAGCCCTCTCTTCTTCACAGCAACAATGATCCTTGTGCTGGAAGCAACTTGCAGAACCCTGTTCTACCATTCTCTCTTTCCTGGGCTGAGGTTATTCAACCCTATTGAATCCTGAGGAATAGTCCCCTGAGCCTTCCTTAAGATCTTTGCTTCTTCAAGCTTACTTCACTTCATAGCTTCAAAACAAAGTTGAGTGGTGCTTGAGTTGCTGGAACTATGAAGAACCTTCAGCAATGGTCGGCCCTTGGCTGCTACCTTATGCTCAGAGAAGATACTCTGAACTAACTTGCTGGTGTAGGTGAGAATGGCCCCAGTTATCTTGTTGTTGAAGATGTTGATTCCAATAGCGGACTTGCTCTTCTTCTTTCTCAGTTTGAGCATCCTGTTCTATAGTTCCATAATAAAGGCATAGAAAAAATAACAACTGTTACTCTTTTATTTATTGAGACCTAATGGCTCTTTTAGCAATGGGTCCCACACATTTAATATTTGCTGCAAATTTGCTTTAATGCCAACTGTCGTACAGTAGGCCTGCGACAACCATTGTCGCGCAGTGTAGTCATCCCTCCACTTATTTGAAATATGTTGACTTGTTGACTTGCTGACATCACCAGCTGTGGACTTAGCAAAAAATCGAGCATCGGAGAATAGGCATGTAGTGAGTAAGCATCACTCAATGCCAAAACACTTAGATAGATTCACTGTATCTTGGCGTTGAGTGAGTCACCTTCACTCAAAGCCAAACTACTTAGAATATTAGGTCTGATTTTAGGCATTGAGTGATTCAGCTTCACTCAACGCCAATCTCGCTTTATCAGCTTTCAGCTATTTGGCATTGAGTGAGTACGCATCACTCAACGCTTTCACTAGGCATTGACAGCGTTGAGTCAGTAACCTCCACTCAACGCTTTTTTCCTTAACCAAATTTCTACTTATTCAGCAACATAAGCATTAAGAGCATTGAGTGAACATGCATCACTCAACGCTTTCTGCCTTAGCAAATTTTTTGCTTATTCAGCAACATAAGCGTTGAGAGCGTTGAGTGAACACGCCTCACTCAACGCTTTCTCCCTTAGCCAATTTTTTGTATTTAATAAGCATGTCATTGAGTGAGTTGACTTCACTCAACGCCTATGGACCAACCATATTTTAGCTCATTCCAACTTCAGGCTTTTATTGCTTTAGCCTATCTCACAAGCCTTTTGTTGTATGACATTGAGTGAGTTGACTTCACTCAATGCCTGTGGACTTGGTAATTTTCTCAGCTTGCCACTGCCTTAGCTTTGACTATATAGGCTTCACTCAGTGCTATAAGCCATCTGGAGTTGAGTGACTGATCTTCACTCAACGCTAGTAGACTTAGACAGTTATCTGTCTTTCCACTATATAGGTAAGAACTTACCTGACTTGGCCACGTAGGCTACTTGTCCCATCATAGCTTATCAGGACAAACTGCAATCATTCACCTTAAACACAAGTTCGATCAAAACATGTGTATACATTATTTTGCTAGTCCTTCTTCAAATACAGGACATTGGGATCAATGGAGCCAACATTGTTCATGGAAGCATCTAACCACAAAATTTTCATTACTGTTCAAGAGGGACCTTTCATCCACATGAAGGTCTCAGTTCTTGATGAAACTATCCAGACACTTAAGAATTATTCTGAAATAAGTATGGACGAGGTCATACAAGCAACTATGAACAAGAGGGCACAAAACATCATTGTGAGTGTCATTGATGATTTAATTCCAGATTCTTGTCTAGTACAAGACCTTCAAGGAAATGTGGGGCACATTGATTGTCTATTTGGAGGGAACTAAAGAAGTTAGGTATGATATAAAATCCCTTCTTAATCAAGAATATAAAGCCTTCAGGCAAGGCAAAAAGGACAGGATAGCTGAATGTTATGAAAAATTCTTTAGAACTGTGAATGAGCTGAGGACCTATAGGAGGGTCTTCAACAATTATGAGCTGCATGACAAGTTCCTTAGATCTCTAATTAGATACCGGGACACCAAAATTTGTGCCATCATAGAGGGTGATAATCTGGATAAAAGTCCTCCACACACATTGGTTGGAAAGCTGCTCTGTTATGAGAAGCAGCTATCTTCCAGAATGGAGAAGGAGACCACCAACAGATCTCAAGCCAAGGAGAATATTGTTGCCTTCAAGGATTATTTCTCTAAGAAGAGTAAGGATAGGATTTCCTCTCCCACAAGAAGGTCATCTGATTCAGACACCTTTCAGTCAAGCTCATCTGAAAGTAACATGTCAAATGGGGAGTTTGCTGCCTTCTTTAAGCAGTTAAAAAAGATGATGAAGAGGAGGTAGTGGAAGAACCAACCATCCTCCTCTTCACATAATAAAAGGGATCACCACCAGTCTAACAAGAAGTTCTCAAAAAAGACAAGTATAATTCAAAACCCAGTAAATTGTTTTTCCTTTAATGTTATTTGTTACTGATGTGGCAAGACTGGGCATGTCATTGCTAATTGCCCAGTCAAGAAGAAAGAGCAAAAGAATCTGACGAAAGAAGCACCACCACTAGATGTGCAAGAAGGAAAGGTCCTTCATTTCCAAAAAGGAATGAGCTGGAGTCAGAGTGACTAATCTTCTTCAAATTCTGAAAAAAAAGAAGAGCTATTGGGTTGTTTGCTGCAGTTGCTGATGAAGAAGATGTGGACTATCTTGCTACTAGGACTAGGAATCAGGGCCCCTATTTCACTC